>JAPMOQ010008609.1:80397-160399 GCA_026543055.1 Argiope trifasciata | reverse complement strand
ATATATATATATATATATATATATATTTAACCAATCTGAATTGAAATCGTAGTTATAAGTCTTTTGCTCCAAAGTCTCAACGTAATTTAAATGTCAAATACTAATTAGATTTCCGTAGTATAATACTAATTCCGGATATTAATAGATTTCCGTAGATTGATCTTGAAAATAACCTGCAAATTTATCATTAATTTCTCAAATCCCTAATTACATATAATAAACATGATGCCAATCTAACAATTTCAACAATCTGAAGTTAAATCTTATTTGATAAATTGTTTACTCTAAAGTCTAAACTTTAGTTAAATATGCCAAATGCTATTAACATGTCTAGAAATTGATCTTGAAATAAATCTGCAAAACTGGGATTCATAATTTCTGATACCGTTAGTTGTATATAATAAAAACCATGAAAATCTATCCATTTTATCAATCTGAAGTGAAATCGTATTCAATAAATCTTTTGCTCTAATAAACCGTTAACTTCATTTAAATATATCAAATACTAATCAGATATCTGTAAATTGAATTTAATCTGCAAAATTTGTATTCATAATTTCTGATATCTTTATCAGAAATATATGACATATATCTGGCATATAATAAACATGATGCCAGTCTAACAATTTCAGCAATATAAAGTGAAATCACATTTGAAAAATCATTTGCTCTAAAACATTAATTAATTAAAATGTCAAATGCCAACCAGGTGTTCAAATATTGATATTGAAATAAAATCTTCAAAACTGGTAAATCTTTAGAAAAAAAGAAAAGAAAGAAAAAGAAAATTAATGGCAAATGAAAAGAGCAAGAGTGAGATTGAAGAGCAAAGTGGATAAAAAACAGGCATAAAATGGGAGCTAATTACCTCTTAAAATTACTTCTAGGCAAACGATTTGACAAGCACCGTGTGTCTAAAAGTTGCATGTCCAATTAGCTTATCCCAATTCTTAGAGGAACAGTCACTGTATGGACAGTTTAAATAAACGATTTTACTCGCGAAAATAATCAATAATTGCTTTAGATGTTAATTAGCAGACTTTTTATTCTGACTTTAGATCAAGGAAAAATGAGACGTGTCACTAAAAGTGATTAGATGAGCTTTAATGGGCTTATTTTCTTGTCCAAAAATAAAAATAGCAGTCCTTAAATTAGAGGAAATTCCCTTTTCTATTAAATATGTCATGATTAATTTCTAAGACAAGCTTCTCAAACAATTACCAGTTGGAGATTCGAAATTGAAAATCGGAAAATGAATGAATTATAAAAGATAAATAAAAGGAATTAAAATAAAAATGTTCAAGAGGATATTTTTATTTCCCGTATACATAGTTTAGAGAAAGTATAGTAATGGTCAAAAAATTCGAGCTTAATATTTTGATGCATCTTCGTATTTTAGACTTACCTCGTTTCGAAAAATGTATATCTGTCTGTTAGAAAGATAACTCAAAAATGCATTGAACTATAAGGGTGAAATTTGTAGTATCGTCTTTGCACCAAATTTTCAGATTTCTCTCAAATGTTGAGTGAAGTCTGTTTATGAGAAGACCGTCTATTTGATTGTTAGAATATAAGTTATGACAAAAACTTCAAAACAAACAGAGTTAGATTGATAAAATTTAGCACGTATATTTATCCTCTATAGTGGAAGCACCTGCTAGATATGGAGCCAAATTTAACTACGTATTGACTTTCTGTCGGTTTGTACTTTCAGAAATATATAAGCGATTATTTAAAAAAAAATGAAATGACTTAAATGTATTGAATTTGGAGCTTTGTGTCAATAACTCGCCAAGGGTGATCGATAGATACAGAAAAAATATTAAATTCATATCAAAAATATTTTTTAAATTAATCTAGACCACTGTAACGCCAGGATTTCTCTGTAATGACATTTACTAGGGGTTATTAAAATTTTTAAAAAGGCTTGTAGAAGCTCAGCTTTTAAGAATAAACTAATCAGCTTCCGATGGTGTCAATGAAGCACCTATTACTTTTTCCCCCAAATCACCCAATTTTTACGTAATTGGGTGAAAAGGGATCATTTGGTAAAAGTTAAATGGCCCTCAATAGAAATGCTGACTTAAGTTACAGCGAATGTTATCCTATTGTCATTGAATTATATAATTAATATTTCTTCCACCACTTCATATAAAATTTGTCTATATAAAGCAATTCATTTTCATATTCAATAAATTCAATGATTGCTTCCGATAGTAAAAATGCTTTGAGCTAGATGGGTGAAATTTGAAATATCATCTTTGTACCAAATTTGTAAGTTTCTCTCAAATGTTGAGTAAAGTCTGTTTATGAGAAGTGCGTCTGTTTGAATTTTAGAATATAAGTTCAGACAAAAACTACAAAATATAGAGAGTTAGATTGATAAAATTCAGCACGTATATTTAACCACTATAGTTTAAGCACCAGTCAGATATGAAGTCAAATTTAACTACGTATTGACTTTCTGTCGGTTTGTACTTTTAAAAACATAAAAGCGATTATTTAAAAAAATGAAATGACATAAATATATTGAATTTGAAGCTTTGTGTCAATAACACGCCAAGAGTTATAATATAGATACAAACAAAAAATATTAAATTCACATCAAAAAATATTTTTTAAAAATTTATCTAGACCACTGTAATGCCAGGCTTTCTCTAGAATGACATTGACTAGAGAACATGCCAAAAAGTTTCTAGGAGACTATTTACTCTGGATGAACGTTTTCGAATCAATGTGATTTGTTCATCCATCTTGAATAGCATCTAGGTAATATAATTTATTTGACTCGACTTATTTTTTAACGAAGTTTTTGATTATTTGATAATATTATGGTTTAGATTTATTGCAAGAGAAGGTCGTTTCGAAACTTCGTAATTTTGATCAGTTCTCAGATGATGAATTTGAAACTGCCTATCATCTTTTTTCTTTAAATTTTTACTTCGTATCAGCTGGTGAGCATTTAAACCCAACAATATTTATCTTGTACCTTAATTTACCAGTTCAAAGCTTTTTTAGTAAATCTTAGTCTACCAATATCACACCGTATTTTTGTTGTAATGCATTCATCAAAAAGATTTAATTTTTTTATGATAAAATCGAGTTGGTGAAAGAAAAAAATTACAGATTGAGACACATTCATTTTCTTTGCCATGACATTTTCTTTGTAAGGGCAGAACATTTAAAGTTATTTTCGAAACCAGTGATTAAATTGCATATAATCTCGACATTATAAAATATTTACTCATACTTAAAAAATTCTAAGAAAACTCTTGGTCAACGAGATCTAGCGAGAATTTATTTAAAAAAATATTTTCTTATAAATATTTTTCATATTATATAAATAAAATTATTATATTTCTTTCATATATTGATTCATGTGATTGTTTAACATATACAATAAATTTCAGTTATTTTATAGATTTAATCTATTCATCATTTAGCTAACCAGTGACTATGGGTTTAATCGATTTGTCATGTAGCTAACCAACGACTATGGGTTTAATTTACTGGTCACGTCTGTAGGTAATCTGCCAATTATTAAATGAGTAATTTTATTTTAAGTGCATATGAGTGGTAAAATGCTATTTTGAAAATCAATGAATACAAGAATAATCACAGATTGACCACATTTTTTATTGAGTCACACATTGGCTAAATTAAAATTTTTTTTGTCATGAAATGAATGTCTTCGCTCATTCTTCCAGTGATATATTTGGAATCGGATTTGTTCAGCATATTACATTTCTTCTGGATAATAAGAAAGAACATCATATGGAGGGTTCCTAGAAAAGGAAGCAAACGCTAAGAATGTCATCCTCGAAGATTTTCAGAAAGTATTTTGGATTTAAATAGATAGTCAACGAATAAGTGTGTAAATGTATTGATAAAATAGCACGATTTCAACCTACGCATCAAGGCAACATCTGGCCATTAAAAGGTTCCTCTGGAATTTCTTGCTCTCGTTTGAAATTCAAAATAAAAGTTTTATGAATTTGGCTGTTATCAGAAGACCTGAATGTTTTAATATTTGAGTGATATTCTGGGAATTAACTGTTCAAAACTCAGCATAGTTTATAGAAATTTTTCTAAAGAATACAAAAAAGAACATAGTTTGAAGAATTCCTGCAAAACAATTTAATGTCAGGAAATTTACAGAAAATCCTTTGCAGGTAAAATTGAATTAGGTTAGTAGGAGCAAAATATTGTTATTTGCTGTCGGATCATAGCAACACTTTTAGTCTTTTATTGATTAAAATGGTACAAATAATATCTTATTTTGCTTTTTAATGAAGGACATTTGGCCCGGTCCAAAATCACGCCAAATTCACTTATATAACGGTTTTTAGGTGGAATCGGGTTTGAACCACCACCCCACCGAAAATTCTCTGGTATATAGTCCCGAAACAGCATTTCGGTGTGCTCCAAATTCTGTCATTCGGGTCCTACATTGCTGTACTTGAAGGTGGCGATGATATAAAAATGGTGTTAAATCAATTACAAATAGAAGTTGGTAGTCACACTCATTAAACATTAAAGCTTTCTGATTATGAATGTATTTGTAGTTCAAAAAGTCATTCATCGCCACCTGCAAAATTTCGTAGAAAAAAAAAATCGTAGCTCAGCAAAAAAGTGTGTAATGTATGAAGAAAAAGAAAGTTTAACTTACTAATATGGTGGATTTTAGTTACTGTTTTATGAAGAGAAAATACTTGTTTGCATTAAATGTAAACTTTAAACTCATTTTTCTTTAAATAATTTTTTCGATAGAATTTGCAAACCATTAACATGATATCTCCAGTATCAATTACTTTTTAATGAAATTTTCAGATAATGTTTTTTGTTCCATTGTCTATGAAATGAACTAAAAGTATTTATATACAGTAAATACTTTTTTACTTATAGCTTTTTTTGTTAGAAAATAGCTGCAAATTTAATTATAATTTCTACATTGCAACATAAAAACCTTCATAACATTTTTACATTTTAACTAATCTCTTAGATTTTAGTTCATTTTGAAGATAACTATGTTATGTATGTATGTGTACAGGAATTTTTAATTGGGGAATTAGTGAATTGATTAAAATTTTGATTAGTGTAGAATATTAATCGTTTCGGTTAAATTTTGCAAAACTTTACATGAAATTTGTCAATTTTAAACAACTGGAAAGTCACACAATTAAAATTTTTTTTTTTAATTCTATTTAACTAGAAAACACAAATTAAAGCTTAAAAATTAGCGTTTTTGAAAAAAATGCCCCGGAGTTAAGCAGTCACTTTAATCCACTTCATAACATTCGCACCATTTTTACACAGCCCTTAATTTGCACAGTATATGCTTATTATCAATATTTAACGAATAAAAGCCCCATTTAAGACTTTTGAGACACCCTGTATATGAATTACAAGAAAATGACACAACGATACTGTAAAAGTTGACGTCAGTTTGAAAGAAAACATACCATTTATATGACATTGTTATGCCATGAGATTTGATTTAATTTGAAAATTTTATTATCTTTAACTGCTGGTTTAACCTTAAAAATTTTTACTACTGTATGCTAAAATTATTCCTGCCAGGTGAAAAGCAAAACTCTTAAGGAAAGAAGCTGAAATAATTAGAAATTTGAATCTTTTTTATGAAAGAAAGGAAAAGAAAGAAAGAGAAAGGCGGAAGTAAAAAAAAGTATTATGTGAAATGTTAACATTTTATTTCTCAGAAAGAAAATACAATAAATTAAATTATGTCTTTGTGCTATCACAGCGTTCTTCCCAATATCATGGAAACTTTACTGTATGCTAAAATTATTCCTGCCAGGTGAAAAGCAAAACTCTTAAGGAAAGAAGCTGAAATGATTTGAATCTTTTTTATGAAAAAAAGAAAAGAAAAAAAAGAAAGAGAAAGGCGGAAGTAAAACAAAGTATTATGTAAAATGTGAACATTTTATTTCTCAGAAAGAAAATATAATAAATTAAATTATGTCTTTGTGCTAGCACAGCGTTCTTCCCAATATCATGGAAACCTTACTGGTAATTACAGAGGGAATAAATTGATAATATAAAAATTTTAACAAATTATTAAAAAGTAGTTATTTTTTTTGTGTGTTGAAGATAGGACTTACTATACAGGAATCCGTTTTGTTTGAGCCTTTTTCTTCACTTTTAAAATATTATTTTCTATGCTTATATAAAATCTATATAAATAAAAATGAATGTTTGTCTGTATGTCACTATTGCGGTGCCGTATCACTCATTCGATTGAGATGAAATTTTGAATTCATATTACTTGCACTTATTTGTTTCTGTTGATGATGGGAAAACAAATATATATATATTTCCAATCCTAAAGTCTTGAATAATAAAGTAAATAAAATAGAATTAATAATATTTATGCTTCTCCTTTATAAATCTTTCAATATCAACAAATCTATTCATTTCCGAATAAAATAAGTATTAATCTTATTTTATTCGGAAATAAATATTATTCTTTCTATCATTCCCAAATAAACAAGACAGTTATTTTAAATTTCAAGCGATATTTCCAAAATTATTTCTTCTGCGCTAGCAACGAGCTGGATAGCAGCTAGTATAATATAATATCACCATTTAAAATCTGAAGAAAATTCAATATAAAACTGCAGCGAAAAAAGAACACCGTGTTTAAATAATGTATTCGAATTCTTTTAAAATGTTTTTCAGGTTATTAAAATAACTTATGACAAACAAAATCTTATGATTAAAAATTAAAGTAACATTTTGATGAAATCTGTTCCAAATTTAAAACAACATTTTGCTTTTAAAAGAAAATTATGAAATCTTCATGCACTTAAATACTTCCTTCTAACTTTTTTATTTTATTTTAAAATTGTTTTAATGTAAGGAATTATTCTTTTTTTATGAAAATGCAATGATTAAATATGTAAATCTTAACTTCTAAATATTTTTCATATATTATATATAAATATTATACTTCAATAAATAAAAAAAAAATAAAAATTCAGCGAAATTTTTGTGTGCATCCATTTTATGAAACTTTTAAATGTAATTGATATTTCGAATCACTTTTAGATATGTATGTATGAAACTGTATTTCACTGAGAGATAATTATAAATTACTCTTTTTGATAAATTACTCAAAATGACATGATGCATTTATCTTGATGTGTGAATATATAAATCAAGAATCTTATTTGTGAACATATAAAGTACGTTTATTATATTTATTACAAGAAAAATAAAAAGGGATACCGATTATCTATAAAGAAGTTGAATAGTAGTTACATTTATCAAATTCTAACATAAATGACTTATTGATCACAACCTGAAAACTCAAAAACATTTCATAACAGAAATTATCCAACTACAAATATATTTAACTTCCTGAGGTACATTCTTATTACAAAAATTTTGTTCTTATACACATTCGGTAAGGATTTCATTTAAAAAAAATGTAGGTATTCGATGGAATTTGAAAAGAATGCTTTACACATAACTGTTCTTTTCTATTTTGAAAGCCATTGGTATCCGCTAACATTTAGAATATAAATAGAATTCATTTCTGAAATTGTCATATTTTGAAATGTATATAAACAAATAGGAATTCAGCTTTTACTGAAATCCTATTAAAATTCAAATGGTTTGCTTAGCTTTGTATTTGTAATTTTTTGGTTAGTTTTCGATTCGGAACTTTCTTTTTTTCCATTCTTTCTTTTATTTACATTGTGCCTGTTTCCATGTATTTGTTTTATACAATTTTTAAAATGTGTGTTTAAAAATGGATTCTTTTTATTTAAATAATAATAATTCAGCACAAGTTCCTTCATCAGATTTGTTTTTGTTACAGAGAATATTCGTGATTTAACATTTTCCAGGCAAGAATAAAATTGTTTTGCACAAAACACTTCGTATTCTTCTATATGTGTACAGAAATCTATTTATAAATTATGGGATTGTCCTATTTTGCAATTCTACCTGATCTATTGATTAATGAAAAAATTAAATGACATTTAACTATCTTTTCATGACTACCTTAAAAAAATAATGTATCAATATGATACAAAATTCGCAGCCAAGATATTACTTTTAATAGCAATTTATATATAAAATCTTTTCAAAAATGCAGCGATAACTGATTGCAGATTTCATAGATTTTGAAAACAATTGTATTAATCCATTTAATTCCTTATCACAAAAAAAGATAATGCAAATTCATTTTGAAATATTAATTGCAAATTAATGATCGACCATTGCCTCATATCCTGGTGTCTGTATTTCTTATGACTACCGAACAATTTTTGAGAATGAAAACGCTTTTGTTAAAACATAAGCAAAAACTGATTATGTTTATTTTAAACTTTTTTAAAAGGCATAAAACAACATTACAAAAATAAACGAAATTGATGTAGAACTAAAAACGATATTTATCCTAAAAATAGAGCAATGATTATAAAAAATGTTTATTGATTTAAATTAAGTAGTAGAAAAGATTTTCGGGATTTTTGTTCTAAAGCAAATTATGACTTAAAACTATTCAAACTATCCAGAATTTACAATGGTTTTTCGCAGAGAAGAAAGGCTTGCGTCCTGAAAAAGCATTCTATTTTAGGATAAAAATGTAATATTGTCTTTTGTCTTTAATTTTGTATCATTCCTATTAATTTTAACAATTTATATTATGATATTATTAAAACGTGTCATTTAACGTTAAAAGGCAGCCTCTTGGCATAGAGGTAACGCGTCTTCTCCATGATCTTGTCTTCCTGGGTTTGAGTTCCATTTGGGACATGGTTGCTCGTATACTTCGTTCTATCTACTGGGTGTGTGAATGTGCTCTCCTGCAAAAAGGTGTTGTGCAAACGAATGTGGCACATGAAATAGCTATGTCGTACTCTTGGCCCTAGTTGGCGCAACTGAAAAAATAAGAGACGCTCTCCCAGCTTAAATCGCTTGTAGTTATTTGTCAACTTGAAAAATGCTATAAGTCACAACACATTTAACATTAAAAACACTCGAGAAGTTTTTATCGGTTGTTCCAGGGATTAAAATAATATTATTTTTCACATGTCATCCACGAACTTCACAAGTATAGAAAGCAAAAATGATAGTTTTGAATGAAGCAAGATGTATTTAATTAAAGGATTTAACTAAGGTGTTATTACTAACTGAAAACGTATAACATAAAGTAAGCGTATAATATTAAAAGTATAATATACAGTAAGAATATAATATTAATAGTATACTATGATGAAAAATTTTATTATTTCATGGAATCAAACAAATTTATAATCAATTGAATATAAACTGCATTTTTCCGGAAAAGAATTCCGAGTATGTCCATTTCTCAGAATTTTATTGTTCCGTATAATTTTCAGCTCACGATAGTAGAAGTTAGTGCTTAGGTGCTTGCTTCAATCTAACAAAAATGCAGAAGCCTCACTGAAAGAAGCTATTCAATCGTTCTTAATTGAAATATAATGTACCAAATCAAAATCTCACAATCCCAATCACTCCACGACTGTCATTCAGAGTTAGTGAAACGCGAACCGAATGGGAATATTAAATACGATATAGCATTGACTTTAGAATTTGTCATAACTCAGATTGGTTATGGCTGAGAGAATGCCTTTCTCTGAGAAATGCATGCTATGATCAGGCACATGTACTATATATTAGATTGAGAGGATGCCTTTCACGGGGAAAGGCATTCTGCTTATAATAAGGAATGCTCCAAATTCTATTGAGATGCAAAATTACATTGAATATTCCTAAAAATTCCGTGCATGACATGCGTAAAATAAGCAAAAGAAGAAAAATATATGACTCCAACTGAAGTTTGAGGGATAAACACAGAAAGATTAATATAATTTGCCTGTGATTAGTTCAATTAAATCATGCTAATCAATTTATTAAGTTTTATTAAATCATACTAATCAATTGAATTGAAAAATTAATAGCTGGATGCTGAAGTAAGAGCTTTTTTTTCTTGCACATATATTATTATTTAAATTTGGATATGCAAAGAAATAGTTATTTCTAAAATATCCGAAGTGTTTTATTAAATATTACCAAAATATTATTGAAAAAAAATCCTTTTAGCAGAAAAAAATAACTTAAAATTCATTAGAAAATGTAAACATTCAGTATTTTTGCAACTAAAAGAGACCTGCTATGCTCTATATGTTGAATATTGGAGATTTATTATTTAAAAATGAATTATTTTAATTTAAATAAAATATTTGGTATTATTATAGATAAAATCCTTTTTAAATATCAGGAAAAAATTTAAATGTGTTGTAATAAATATTAATTTATATTCTACCAAAAACTCAGGATAATATATTTTGCAATTAAATTGTTTTTGTAATTGAAAAAAGTTTAGCACCTACAATAATTCTCATTATGTACGTTACCCTTACAACCATCATGTATGATGCTAAAGAACACTTCGGTTTTTCATGCAATCTTTACATTCCTTATACTCCCACAAGTATTAAAAAATCAGTATAATCTCACTTCATTGTAGTGTTACTTGAAATTTTAATAGCAGAATTTCTGTAAATTAATTTTAAGATTAAGATTTATATAAAATAATTTTAAGATTAATATTAAGCAGCTGAAAGAGAGATACAGTGATTGTAATTATATAATAACATGCTTGGAGCCTATGGAGGAGATATCTGTTTAAACGGAAAAGAGTAAAATCTTATAAGTTTAAACTATCCGTTAAAAGTCTTCTTATCCTTCAATTATTTATTTCCTAGTTAAAACCAAACATTTTGCAAGTTTGCTATGTTCTCTAAAACACGGCAGAATTTTCTGTCCATTAGCTGGAAGCCTTACTTTTCCATAAATTAAACGGAAGTTAACTTTTTTTCCTTTAATATATGTACTAAAAGTTAAGAAATGTTTTTACAAACAAAGTTCTAGTATAAAATTATTTAATTATCTTTGAAAGTATTATGTATAAAGACATAAAGAACATTAGATAGCACTTAAAAAGATAATACATTATCTGAAAGAAAAATCCAATTATTTTCAGCTATGCTGTATTTTCATTCCTTATAAGGAATTAATTATTCTTTAGTAATTTTATTTAAAATAAAGAAAATTAGTAAAACTTATTGAGAAAGAACAACTTGATTATTCTAAAATTAATAAATTAAGAAAATGTTAAAAATTTTCATTCATTCATTCATTCATTTTCATTTATTTCATTTGCTAAAAATAAAATAAAAATTTTCATGTTATCATTTCAGCCGCATTATCGAAGCTTATATCCAAAGGAAAATTAGCCAGTTTACCGAAAAATATCATCATGAATGATATTGTTAATTTTCTAATATACATTTTAAGTTGAAGCTGACCACATGTTAAAATGATAAATAAACTATTCTTAGCATTAGAAAGAAAGCAGTTTTAATAAATTTGATAAATATATCGTCAGATTTATTCTTTCTAGTGCTGTGAATTGAATAATCTCAATTTGTTTATTTGGGTAAGATTAAAATAAATGGGATTAGCATATGAGTTTTGTGGGTACTTAACATGTAAAAATATTCATAACATCTTTCTTCCACATTTATTATAAACAAAGAACTGATTTATTTTTTGCAAATTCAAGGAAAGGGACGAAATTTACATTTATTACAGCGAAAAATAAGTAGGACAAGCAAATTTATGCATCTTAAACCTAAACATTACTTTAATTACTTTGTATTTATTGCAAAAATTCTTTGTTTTAGTATGAATTATCAAAATTGTAAGAAAAAATAAACACGGCCTACTCTTTTCTCTAAACCTCTTTTTCAATTGCTGAGTTGCATTTTAGTTGCAATCCCTTAACAAAGAAAGTAAATTAGCAGAAACTGTCTTAATAAGATTTCATTCCTTTTTTAAAAACCATTTGAACAAGTCAAGTAATGGTAAAACCATCTGTATTTTCTTTAAAAACAAATTTAAAGCTAGTTACTGTTTGAATTTTTTTAAGGATTAGCATTGAATGTGATGAGTATAAAGTCTTACAATTCAAAACTAACCTTTAATTAATTCCGCGGGTGGAATGTGAGAATGCAAAATAGTCTTGTGTCAATAAACGGATTAAAAAATTTTCAGGGACATATTTTAGCGTGATGCTAACATTATACTACTTTTTTTCATGGAATTAGACGATGGCAATGGTTTTTAGAGTATCTTAAGATTGCTGATTTAAATACCCGTATCAATTTGCAGAACTGAATAGAGTCTTTAAAATATTACATATTTTCATCATTTTGATTATATTTATTACAGAGAATGTTATCTTATTATCATTGGTTTATATAATTAATATTTCTTCCGACATTTCATATAAAATTTGTCTACATAAATTAATTCATTAGCATATTCAATAAATTCAATGATTGCTTCCGGTAGTCAAATTTTGTCCTTATATACATTTCGGTAAAATATTTCTTGGACTTTTTGGATTTTGGAATATCTGACCAGGCAGATTAGATGATTGTCTGATACAGATTAAAGAATTTTATTTTTTCTAGTCACCAAATGAGTAGTAACAGGAACAAAACATTAATTTTCTGTGTAATTATTTGGCGGAAAATCCTTTTATTTTAAATCAATGTATTAAGAAATGAAAAATTCCAGTGTAACGAAGTAAGGATCTCAAGGAAGACATAGTTGAAGATTATTGCATCGATAAAGTTGAAGATTATTGCAACACCTTAAAACTTTTGAAAATCAAAATAAGATGATATAATAACCTTTTTACCATTAACTGATTGAACCAAGTTATTTATTAGTTAATTAGATGCAAAAAATATGCGAAAAGCATTTTTCAGCACAATATTATTATTTTAATATATCATTTATTTAGTTTATTGTGTTTGCTTTTTAAATATATTTCTTTAATTCATGTATAAATATTGTTTTAAATGTTAGATTTTATATATCTATATTAATTATTTTTAAATATATACATTGATTAATTTGCCGGAATTGAGTTGTTTTATTTTAATAATATGTAAATTTAAAATATTTTCAGTAAGAATTTTTACAGTATATATTACACTATATAGTTTTTATTTTAAATTGAAAGTTAAAATAAATTTTAACAATATCAGATACAAAGTCATCAACATGATATTAGTATAAAATCACTAGGCGATCATATGGAAATAAAATTCGTTTCAAAGAGCTGAGTTGCGAGTGGGTTACTTATTAAAATAATCGAAAATGCAAAAATAAATTACTGAACTATTATATATTGGACATTTCATTCGAAATGTCCGATATATAATACCCCTTAATTTAAGTGTAACTCCTTTGTGAATGAAGTTACGGAAGTTTCCATGTTATATGTTTTAGGATAAGTAACTAAACCTTTTTAGTACTCGTTTATAGATAACAAAACTATTTAATTCTCTATTGTCGAAGAAAAATATATCGCTGTCACCCTATACATCAAACTGCTCCAGCCTACCAAACCTCTAAGTCATCAATGATTTGACAAACACATGATTGATGATTCTAAAGAATTTTTCCGGTGTTGATGCTTGACAACTATCAGTCATACATTGCATTGATCAGTTCGACGGCTCATAACTTTGAAAAGCACAGGTCTTTATTAGACATCTAGTACTAAGTTAGACTTCTTTCTTTTATAAATTATTTATACGTCATGGAATCTTCAAGAATTTTTAAAAAAAAATTATAATCATCCCTTTTAAGGGTTTTTTTTATTCCACTAGTTTTGATAGATAACAGAAGAAATTATAATGCAAAAAGTTAGAAGGTGATGGCAAAGTAAATTACTGATCAATGTATTTTCTGTATCTGACAAAAAAGTTGCAAAATATACTATTGCCTTTTGACATTTGGTTAATTTGATACATTGTAAAGACGTTTGGTCTTGGTATGCCTCACGACGACCAGTAAGGGTATAAAACCGTGAAGGACACAGAGTAAAATCGCTTATAATCTATACTTATAATAAAGCTCAATGTGTGTGTGTGTGTTGGTGCTCTACAGGCCAGACCGTTAGACCTACAGTTACCAAATTTGCTACATGTATACCTTGGAGGTCAGAAATGTGCACCTTGGAGCCGTTTTTTAGAATTTTTAATTAGAATTTAAATTAATTAAAATTTAAGCGAAATTTCGACGTTTTTCCACTATAACTTCCGAAAATATTATGGGACAAACATAATTTTTATATCAATTTAAAGATTAAAAAAATTAGCTTTCTAACGATATCAGTTTTTGAAATTTATAACATAAACTTCTATTTTTAACGAATTTTTAAAGAAATATTTTAACCATGTTTTTAGCACGTGATCGGATAAAATAAAAGAATGCCTAAAGTTCGAATTAAAAAAAAACTATCATCGCAAAAAAAATTTAAAGGAATGCAACTTTTAGCACGTGACTGGATAAAATAAAAGAAATATAAAATGTGATATTTTCTGAAAAAATAAATGCAAAGCAAAGGATTCTGTGATCGTTTGCAATATCTAAATAATTAATTAAATAAATCTTCTTTACGGTAAACCTGATCGAATTTAGACAGGATATGCATTGGAATCCCGACTTATTGGTGTAATTCTATTATCGTTTTCAATATCTGTATCATTAATTCAATATTTTTTTTTCATTATAAAATGTGATAGTTTCTAAAAAATAAATACAATGCTAAGGTTTCTATAAAATCTGCAAGAGCACGTCAAAGGGAAAAAAATTAGGTTTTATCACCGTGTTGCCATCATTTTGACGGAAGTTCAAATTTAAAAAAAACTATCATCACAAATTAAATCTGAAGAAATGCAACTTTTAGCACGTGACTGGATAAAATAAATGACTGGATAAAATAAAATAAATATAAAATGTGATATTTTCTTTAAAGAATGCAAGGCAAAGGATTTTATGATCGTTTGCAATATTTAAATCATTAATTGAATAAATTATCTTTATTTATACAGGATTAAATTTATACAGGATATGCATACAAACTCCGGTCCAATGGCCAATTTGTAAAATATTATTAATAGGCATATATATTGTTTAATTCCATTAATTTGATCTAAATGAAGTAAATATGTAGTTACATTTTATGTAACTTGATATGAAGTCAAACAATGCATTAAGAACAACAAACTTGAGTCAAACAATGCATTAAGAATAACGAGTTTTAGATTTCTTCATACTTTGCTCTGTGAGCCATATTTTACAAAATATTTTTATTAATATTTTAAATAAAAGTTGCTACATCAATCAGTCTTCTAAATCATTCATTAAAACTGACTGATTTATAAAATTAAAGAATATTATTAAAAAAACGCGTTTTTTTAGAACTTTCAGTTCATCATCTTAAAGAAAATATTAATTTCAGGCCAATCAATGCCTGGAGTTACTTGAAGGCTAATGAATATGTGATTTAATTGAAAATTTTAGAAATCATTACTCAGGGCGAACCAGCTGGTCGCCAAAGACGGCTAGTTTTTTTAATAATTTTAATAATTTACGTGAATAAATTCGAAAGTGAGAACCCTTGAAAAAAAGTGAAAGTGGTATTTAATTCATGCCAATAATTCTGCTGTCATATTAGACTTACCTTCAGAAATTCTAATTTTGAATGTATCAACATATACCATTGGAGTTCTTTATGTAGACATAAAATCTACTTATTTTTCTAGGTGATTTATTTTTTAAGATAAAAAGATTTTATAAAAACAAGTTTAATTAAGAATTACCAGAACATCTTTTAGCATATTATTTGATATTTTAATAGAACTTTTATAAATTCCCATTAGTACTCATATGAAATAATAATACAAGATATTCCATTAAGGTAATTATTTATAAGTTTTGTCAAAAAAGATTATAAAACCAAGAAAAAAAAACTGTAGTTTTTATCCATTTTTCTGACGATAATTTTAAGATAATATTTATTTCTTTATTTTTCGATAATACTCATTTTTTAGAGAATGTGTTGAAAAATAGATGTTGAATTTCGAAAATTAAGATAAAGAAATCTATGATAGATTATAACTGCATTTAATGTTAAATAAAATTTACACATTTTCCTTTGTTCCCAGCATTGCTCAGAATAAATATTGCTTGCAATTTAACCGTTTTGTGTGAAATTTCATATTAAAATTTCCCTCAATAATTTATTCTTAAATTTCAAATCACGATTAATTATTTTTCCAATTATTTTTAATTAAAATGAATGATTTTTTAATTAAAATTTTGAAATTCAGTAAAAAAATGTGTAAGCATTAACAAACACTAACGTTTTCAGCATTAAGATCATCTTTATGCAGATAATTCGAAATATTTGGCGAAAATTTTCTTAAATGTTTCTTAATTTTTAGTTAATTAAAATTTTAGTATACATAATTTTCTTTGCATATTTATATTAAATTCTGTAGCCTTCGATCAAACTATCTTACTTGTAGAACACCAAATGAATACATATTTTCCTTTATTAGCTGTAAACGAAAATATTCCAAGAAACCCGGCACTTTCCCCGCCTTCTGTTCCGCAAGCGAAAATCCTATCAATGGATTTACAGAGAATTCTGAATTTTGAAAAGAATACCAAGAAATGACACTCCTAAGCAACTTTATTCCTTGTTTTCAAATACCATATGTCACTACTTCGATAACTTATCTCTTTTGCTTGCCTGGTGAAAGTAAACAAAACAAATAAACAAAGACTTCAAGACATTCAAGAACAAAAGGTGAACGCTCGCGATATTTCTTTCAGGAACTCAGAGCTGCGGAACTACTTTCTTTGGATATTTAATTTTTTCCGGAGCTGAGCATACTGCAGGAAATCATCTCAGTCCAGAAAGATGAGAAAACAATAAAATAGAGAGGCGCCCAGTTGTGAAGGCATGTGAATTGTTCCGTTTCTCTGAGGAATATTCGTTGTTCCATCTCGGATTAATTTAATCATGTAATACTTCTGTACATGGGAAACGCATCTTTTATTAACTAAGGAAAACACTTTGCTGAAGCAATAAAATAAATTAATGCCGATTGCATTTATTTCAACAAGAACATTGTCCAAAGAATGATATTATTATTAGTGATGCCTGGGTAAGTTAGGGTATTTAGGATAATTGGTATGGCAATTATAATTGTTTCCTTTCTGAAATTTTTAATTTTCGAGGTTATTTTATACTGAACCTGATATTAAATGAAGAATATTTTTTAAATGTTGGCATTCTTTAGTTAAACGTAAACAATAAAACAGAAATGCACCCTGTTGTGGTGGTATGTGAATTGTTCGTTTCTCTGAGGAATATTTTCTTCGTTCCGTCTCGGATTGATTTGATCATGTAATTTTCTACACATGGGAAACAGATCTTTTATTAATTAAGGAAAACACTTTGCTGATACAATGAAATGCATTAATGTTGACTGCGTTTATTCCAACACGAATACTGTCCAAATAATGATATTATTTTTAGTAATGACTGGATAGCTTATGGAGTTTTCGGGATAGTTAATATAGCACATTGAATGAATTGAAATCATAAGTGTTTCCTTGTAACTCCTTTGTAATTCTCGATGTTATTTTATACTAAATTTGTTATTAAATGACGCATATATTTAAAATGAGGGTGTTTTTTATTTAAAAGTATAGCATCTTTGATTCTAAATTTAATTCACTAGAAACTTCATAAATAAGTATTTATAGAGCAGTTTGTGAGAAGTGGAATATATTTAAGATGAATACAAATACCTGCACGAGATTCAACGGATGTTATGCATATTAGCATTCATTCTATGAATTTTTAAATTGAAATAAAATAAAAAAAGGGTTTAAAACATTATTATCAGAGAAGCACTTTCACTTGTTAGGTAAGTATCCTGAACAAAACTCAAGATATAATGTATACTATCATTATTTTTATCAATATTTAAACACAAATAGAATAAAAAGGATAAAAATATTATATAGTACAATAGCAATTTTCATTTGCTATGCCACTGAATATGACTCAGATAGAAAAAAAAGTAAAGATATAATTGCACTTGTTGTGAAATTAGTGTAAAATCACTTTGAAAAAACTTCAACGCCTTTTTCGACAAAACGATTATATTACCCAAATTTTCATATATATCCCAAAATTTCAGATTTTTTTTGACTAATAAATTTAATTTCATTAGGTTATTATGCCTTGGATCGTATCCTAGTGCACTTAAAAATATTCTTTAGTTCGACCGAATGCTAACTAAACAAGACGAAATGATAAAAATCTGATTCAGTAGATAACTAGATTCAGTTTGTTGATAATCCAGAAACAATGGGTACAAATCAGTTGATGATCTCACATATGTAACACTGGAATAAACATAAATTAAACCTCCTATTATAAGATACAGTAATTTAAATATCAAATTACCATTTTGCAAGCAAAAATATATTTAAAAAATTTAAATTTTGCTCCAAATAATAATTTTGAATAGATTGCTCAAATATTAGTTTAAATAAAAGGACTAACATAAACATAATTCTGAACAAAATTGTGGTGAGCAATATATATATTTAAAGCTCAAAATTAAACTACAAAAACAACTTCTATTTGGTTTGATGTACGTTTAATTATTTAGGTTTTACATTTAAATTTTCTTTTAACCCGGATGTTTCCTAAGAACTCATATTTTTATTCAATAAGACGATATTATATTTTTTTAGTTGAAGGCAAGAAAGACATCATAATTTAAATCAGAAATTTATTCATAGAGAATAATACTAAGAATTAATACAATTAAAGGGGCACTTATTTGTTAAATCTATTTAAAATTAAACAGATTTTGAAAGCAAATGTTCAAACAAAATTAAAGTAAGAAAAGTAAACAAATTATTTTATAAATTAGCTTGATCAGAAAATAAGTGATTGGTTAAATTTTTAATTCTGTTTGCCTTTTTAAAAATAACATTAAAGGTAGTTAACATAAAATTCAGTTAACCATACCACCAAGTTAAAACAAATATAACACTGGTATCGAACTTGGTGTCGAAAAGATGTTGGAAGATGAAAGTCAGGCTAGAACTGTTTTCTTTGTATCAATTGTGACCGTCTTCATTTTGAACGGTTCAAAATGAAGAGTCTCCATCCCAAAATAGCTCTCATGTGGCTTCACAACGAAAGATATCTAATTTAAGCTAAAGAAAAGCATCCTAGAATATCCTATAAGCATTTTAGTCTGATTTTTGGTATTGAAAGCACCTCTATAATCGAATTTGGGTTTCAGCAATGAAAACTTAAGCAGTTTCTGGGAAAGATAAATTAATTGCATAATATAATTAAGGCTGAAAGTTGATTAAAGATGATTTTTTTTTTACTTAGAAAGGAAGGATCCCTTAAGCATGAATTAATAACCGGCATACATGATTTAATTACAGAAAATAAAATAAAATTTTACCCAAAAGTGTTGTCGAAAATATTTCGAGAGGAAAAAGTATTTTTCTTCCCTTTAATACTTATTTAGCTCTTCTATGTTTACTTAAACGATCCATTGCAGTGTGTTTTATGAAGAGAGGTACTATTTTGCATTGAACATAGCGATATTTCAATATGGATTTAATAATGGATTTCAAATAGTTTCAAGACTACTTATCATAAATTTGCTCAATGAAATACTTTAGCAACTAAAATGGGAAATATCCCATATCATAAAGCTGTTTGCATATTTTATTAGTGTTTTAATTGAGACCATGGTTACTTCAGTCTATTATGTCATTGATTTATTTTGTATGATATAATTAGAAATTTCTCGCTAAAATATGAACAAATTGAATTAAAATAGTTTGAATATCCCGCAGAATATCGACTAGTGTTATTTTTTTCCAAATGATGGAAACTTTTATTTAGTAGCTTAGGGGTGGTTAACCATCGAAAAAATTCTATATTCTAAAATATAACATAAAACTTCTCTTTCGTTAATACGGATCTTTTTCTCAAGTATTAATTTTTATCTTAATCCTCTTATTTATTTATCATTTGATTTCAGTGCCTCAGAATGTTGAAGCGAATTTTATAGATAAGAAAAATTCCCTTAGAAAATAGTCCTTTTTAAGAGGCCGATATGCAAAAAGCTTTACTATTTAACTAATGACCTTTAGGAAGATATCTCCTTGGATATCCTTCGAGAAATGCGTGTTTCAGATTTAATACTTTTTTAGGTATTATCTTTTCAACATAATTTCTAAAAAAGCCTCTTTGAACACAAAGGACTTGGCGAGCGTCTTTAACGAACAAAGCAAGCGCTATTTGTATTTGACCAATTCCTCTGAAATGAAAGGGCAGGGGTTTCTCATAGATATCCAGACTTATCAGGCACTCGTTATAATTTCGTTGATTGGGCATTTGGGGTTTCTCAGTACTGCGATCGATAATTTAGATATTTCTGCAACTTAAATAAAAGTAATAAACATCTCTACATTATAAAGTCAAAGAAAAGGAATAATTGACTGACGGAGCAAAAATCACAGACACATGAAATACAACATCCTATATATTCATTTTTATAAAATGTTTTTTTTTTCGTAATGAATACTTATGAACTGATTACTGTTGTAAACGATTGTTAATTGTAATTTATATACTTCAGTGCACCATATTATAATTCTACTTCAATGTGAAATATGTTTTTAACATGCTGAAATAAATTAAAATATTTTTGAGTGTTATTCTAGAAAATCTTATTTGTTATAAAATAAATAAATCATTTTGTTTGAAGAAAACATGATTTCCTTTTGATATTTGTTTTCAATCTACCCAATAGTCACACATATTTCATTTTTTTCCGAAATACATATATACTTAAGAATATGCAATGTTACAATAAGAAACTGTTTTGTAGAACTATCTTAAACGAGTGAAAATATTTATTTTACTTTAAATATATTCCTAAATTCATTTCCAAATAAAAAAACACCGTATCATTGGAAAACATCATCTGAAAATTATCTTTAATAAATTAATCATTGATTATTATTATTTTTATCCCTTAAGAATTTTCTTGGTCCTTTTAAAAGTTTTATTTTATGAATAAATCTGCTGATACAAAGAATAATTACAGTAATAAATCTCAGGAAGGAAAAATTACTTTTATTTGTTGTGTTTGAATTATTTTTCAGAATTTAGAGAACATTTGAAAGATATTTAAGAAAAATACCATGTCCACTTAGATCGAAGTTTAAGATTTGCTAATGCTCTTATTATAAGGATGATATAATGTTTTTATTATATGAAAGTGACCTTTAATACCCAATTGGTTGAAATTGTATGAGCCGCAGTGGCCTAATGATAAGGTATCGGCTTCAAGTCCCGATCCGTTTCACCCAAAGAACGGCAGTGTTATCGGGCCTAGAGTTTTGGGCCCAAAGGTGCTTCTGCAAGTGTGGTGTGGTGTGAAAGTTTGGAGAGTAGTTTGTCTGCTCAGTTTTCATCCTCATTACTGGATCTCTTTTCAAAATTATGAAGTCCTTCCTAAAATAGCTCTAGTGTTTCTTAAAAATGGGGCGTTAATATAACTAAAGTTATTAGAATTTTTATATATGAACAGAACAGAACCTATTATAAAAGATATAACGATGATGGGATTTTCAAAAAATACTTAGTAGAATAAAGCCATTTCAAAATTGTTCTTAATATTGGGGCACATCATACATAAAAATATTCCAATCGTTTAAAAAAGTAATTAAATTTTCATTTTTATAGAATGGGTTTAATGTAGCATAACGTCCCTTGTTGAGGCAAAATTAAGATTAATTTAGGAATGGACCTCATAATTTTCAAAGAGCGATCAAATGACTAGGGTGATATATCAGGAGGCATGCTCCTATTCTCCAAGCCATTGCTTTAAATTTCCGAGAAAATAATTGGTCCAATGTATTTAAAGTGCACCTGATCTGCCCCCACAGAAACGTTTCTGCAGAATCGGATTTTGAACTATAAACTTTCAGCACTGCAGTCCTGACTTCCTGATAACAAGTCAACCCGACTGACAGTTAAGTGATAAAAATGCAAGAAAAGAAATTGAATATTTGATGGAAATCAGCGAATGATTTAAAAACTTCAACAAAATTATTAACAGTTTCATAATGGAAACTGAAACAGAAATTCATAGATTAAAATAAAAATCTCAAACACAAGTAATAGTCCAATTAAATAAATAAATATAGGCAAGAAAATATATCTATAGAAGTGAAAATCTTTTCTAAAAATGATAAATTAACATTTTTTGTTTTATAGATTTATAAAATTGAAAGCAACTAAATTATAACGATAAATGTTTATTTATTCTTTGACTCCCGCTTTCTAACAGTACACTTTTCAAAAGGTACAATAAGACATTCCTAATATTTAACGCTCTTAACAGGTTGCGATAATAATAAATTTAATGTACGATAATAACTTCCTGAAGAATTCTCTGATACTATCATAACATAATTCGTAAATTATATATAAAAACCTTTCCTCAAACAACACTCTTTTCAACTTCACTATTCAATGTTATATAATATCATATAATATTCAAGAATATTATGTAATATTAAGAACATTATTTAATATCATATAATATTGTACAATGTATGTATTTTACTAGGGAATCGAATGTGGGTAATCTTCTGTACCTCTACAAGTAAATGACTAAGTGAGAATTTTAGATTTATGAGAAAAATTTAAAAAAATAACAAGGGTTTTTTTGTAAATTATAAATTTGCAAATAAATCTAATTTTTGAGTCGAATATTATTTGACTAGTGTTTCATTTAATTTGTCTGTTAGTAATTTTTATTTGAATATTTTTTGAAATAGTCCAAGGAAATTTGATATCCTGACAGTGAAGTCATCTTTTGGGATAATGGAAATTAGTATTACTTTATGCTGTAAAAAAAACACAAAGCACTAGTTGCAAAAGGAAATGCAGATGTATAACAAAATAGATAAGTATGAAATGGATAAAGTAACGGATAAAATGGGATAAATTACGAAATGAAAGTAAAGAATGAGGTGGATAAAATAAGAAAGAAAAGGAATGGGAAAATTAAAGGATGAAATGGATAAAGTACCAAATGAAAGGAAAGGGAAAAGTAAAGAATGAAATCAATAAAGTACAAAAGGAAAATAAAGGATAAAATCAATAAAGTAAGAAAGTAAAGTAAAGGATGAAATGGATAAGGTATGAAAGGAAAAAAAAGGAGAAAGTACAGGATGAAATAGACAAAGTATACCACATGCAGAAACTCACAACACAAGATCACTTTCTTGTTTAGTGTGAAGCTAACGAGTTTTTTTCGCGATTAACAAGAGAATTCCTTGTGCGAGTTTTTACACTTCTAGTCGTCTCCCATCAGGGTATGAATCTTTCTAGAATAATAGTAGGATCTCGTCTTTTGATGGAGTTTTTTACATAATACTTTCCTTTTTTGCTGATGTCGGGGGTTATATAATTGGAACATCCATTCAATATTCATCAAAAGCATATGCGAATTTTCTTTTGCCTAAGAAATTAACTATGCAGAAAAATGATACTATAGATTAGTAACAATATAAAGACAGATTTTTAAAATACGGATTTTGATACAAAAGTTTGTATAAAAGAGATTTACTGTTAAATAATTCTTGAATCTCTGTGTAAAATACAGTATTTTTTCAAACATTGCAGTTTATATTTTCTAAAAGTCAAAAATATTTCCATGTAAAATGATAATCAAAAGCGGCTTACCGTTTTAAAGATATAAGAAAGAAAACAAAATAATTTTTCTCTGACTGAATTGGTTGAGAAAAGGGAAAGGGATCCAAAATTTCTAAATCGCAAAAAATAGCAAAATCTAGATTCAGTTCAATATATCATTCAAATTCTCTAAATATATTCGATTGCATTCGAAACCCCCAATTTTAAGATCCATAAATCTTACAAAAGTTATGTTTATTTCTCTAAGAAAAACAAATCGATAGTAACATATTCGATACTTTCAAATGGTGAACAACGCTGAAATTTTCAAGAATCGATCTTTCTATCAATATAGGAAAATAATTAATTATAATCAGACAGATCTTTGATAGAAAAATTAAGACAATTGATCATTTGTTTGGAAAGCTTCCAATTGAACGATAAATATTTTTTGGAACATTTATCATTTTAAGAAAACAGTACAAACTCAGCTTATAGAATACAAAAGACACGCATTTGGCAACTACTCAAAAAGCACGCGAATGTAATGGTTTCCGATTAGAAACTGGAAAATGTATTTTCTTGGCAGTTTATTGTGTAATGTTTTGTTTTTAACGATTGGTGGGATGCGCTTATCTGAAGAACAGCAGTAATAAAATGTATCGAAAGAAAGGGGACATAAAATAATTTATTACGTTCTTTGTAATAAGCCCCTCAAAGAAAGCGATGATATTTGTTTATGGGACATTGAATGGGTGCTTTGAAAATTAATTTGCCATATCATAACTTAATCTTCCAGTTTACTATTGAATCTTTTTTTGATGCTGACAGAATAAAGTAATCTGTTTTAAATGCTTAGGGTCAGTGAATTTCATAAAAATCATATTAAAACTAATTTTTATTAGCTTTCTAAGAAATGCTATACTATATATAATACTATATTTTAAAAGATAGATTTTATATTAATTCTATTTATGAATTTGTTGTTTATTTCAAAGAAAAAATCCTTTAAAATAGTGGATATGAAAAAAAAAAAATGTCTTCTGAAATTCCCTGATTGATTTCCTTGATTTGGAATTAATAAGCGTTTTAGGCCAAAAAACGAAAAATTGGGAAAATCGTTAAAAAACCATAAAAGTAATAGTAACAGAATGAATGCCTTTTTAAAACTTTTTGCAGTTTTTAACTTTATCACATTAAAAAATAATGATTATTTGATACTTTGACCATTGAAAAGATTTTCAATACTTTGACATTTATAATATGTACCGAAACTTATTCAATTCAGCAAATATGTACTTCTCATTGCTTGATCATTGTTCAAAAATGAGATATCCTTACCAATATACGAAAAAATGAAGTTACAATACAAAACTTGATAATAATGATACCAATGAGTTGTTAAATGCTCATAGCAAAAGTCTTACGCTCATTTGCTCACAGAAATATATATGAGCAAATTAAACGTCTAGAAAACAAATAGCAATTGAAATATTGCCAGAAGTTAACGGTTCATCTATAAACAAAAGGTCATTTTTTGGAACAATCGATTAAGTTTGGAAATGTCTTCTATGTTTAATTTAGTTACATTTAAGTGAAGGTTCTTTTTGATGTAGCATTAATACTGTATTAGACAACTGTCATGAGTTCCTCCCATGATCAGATGATGACGGCAATAACGTGTCAGCATCTCTCTTTTCCAAAATTCTATGTCATGCCAGTGAAAGAACATTTGAAGTGGGCATATATAAAGAGTATCTACTCCTCTAATATGGAAGTTCTTCAGTGGAATCTAATTTCAAACTCACGTCTCTTAGTCTGAAGTTGTGATCTTTAACATCAGGATATCTTAGTCCTACTGCTCTGGACAAGGACAAGGAATGAAAAAAATATATTAGCTTACTCCAATAAATTTAATAGAAAAAATGCTGGATTAACGAAATAATTGTTAAATTTTATGTATTGTGCATTCTTGAGATTCGAACTAGAGACCTGTGGGTCGGTAGCCGTGTAACATAGCCTCTAGAAAAAAGTGTACACTCGTGACCGGAAATTCTTATCTGGCTTATGAACTGACCACCACAACATCGATAACAAAATTATTTATTTTTGCAACATGCCTTTAAATTTATTTTTAAACTTTCAAATTGATTTTGTTGTGGTTGTTATTTATGGTACAGTACAAGCTCGCTGACGAACTGTCAGAGATTTATGTGAGAGTGTTGTAACTTCTAGGATTAAAGATCTCTGGGCATCCGTGGGCAGATGTCTGATTTCTAACTTATATAAAGATGCCACACACATTCAATATCACAACCCCTTTCCACAGGGGGTGGTCATTTACATGTCTCGTAGGTGGAACACAAGGTAGAGGACAACCATGCTCGAACCAGCACTTGAATCCAGATCGTGGAGAAGACATGCTAGGCTGGAAGACGGGACATTAATTTTGTATTGATATGCATGAAAAATGTGTGCTGTATTGCGTCTTTGTCGCCTTAATGAGCGTTTTCAATATACCTTAATATATTTTATTAAAATTTATCTGAATGAATTTATTATTTGAAATTGTAACCCAGATTTGGGAATTTCCTTTGTTACTACGTATTATGTAAAGGAAGCTAATGATTAAACACTCAGTTGTAAAATGTGCGTAGTTTTAAATTAAACTGTTACTTTATATCAAATATATTCTCCATTTAATTTATTCTTAGCAGCTTTTGGTACCTTTGAAGTTTTACAGAATCTATCATTTATCAAACGAAGCGTGCTCTTTATTAAACTATACGCCAGAAAATTAATTAGTCTACTTCGGTAAAACGATATTCAGATAATTATAAGAGAAATATGTCGACTGATATGATTAATTTGTTCAATAGTCAGTCATTTCTTTGAAGTGAGTAATTAAAAGCATCTAGTTTGCTAATTGATATATGAAGACTATTAACAGTTTTCAAAAAGAAATTACATGACTCATGAAAGTATGCGAAAGATTCGACTATACTTATTTGCTGAATCATTCACTTAGAATTAAAAATATAATTATATATGTGTGTATTAAAAATGTTTTGGAATTAATATATAATTTGCCAGTTTATACAGTAAATATAAATTTCAAGATGTGTTTGGCTCCATCTACGTATTATTATCATGTGAAAATATGATGGTGTTCTGGTTTGAAATTTTAGAGACCTTAAAATGCATAGGCAACAAATTGGTGGATGTTTTTGAAGCCTCAAAATGCGTAGGCAACAAATTGGAGATTTATGACTTAGGAGGCATCAATTTTTCGCTTTTAATGCTATTAGAAATTAAGGCAGAATTTTGCCACATTTGGCAATTTATCACCAAAAAAGTTGAAATTTGATTTCCAAATCATACAATAGCTGAATTCTTAAGAATTGTCTTACTTAATTTAAGTCATTAGACAGTTTAAAACGGTTTGAAAAAATCGCCAGACTATCAGATATTTAGAACGATATTTAGAAACACGATGGGTTTTTTTTTAAATCTCAAAATTGGTCGAGTTTCAGTACATTTTTTCTCATTAGTGGCACTAAGAGCGAATTTTAGAGACAAAGAAATTGGTTTCAAGGATATACGACAATGAAATGATAAGATATAAATTATAAGGAAAAAACAGAAATTAATTAACATAACTCTTTACTTTTATGTACCAATAAAAATTTTAAAAGCAGTTTGTATTTCATCCATTGCCGAGAACAAATTAAAAGAATTTCAATTATGAATCACTAAAAACAAAAACATATTTATATTTCTGTAAGGAACGAATTATTATTTTATTTTGGATTTATTTATGATTAATGAACATTTAAAAAGAATAAGAAACTGAAATTCACCATTTCGAAATTTATGCTATAAATAATCACAAAATGCATGAAGTTAAACAAAATGCATTTAGAATAATAAAGTAAATTTGAAAACAAGAATTTTGACAGTACTTATAAAGATAATATAATTAATAATAATTAATTTAAATAACATGCATAAGTGTATAAAAATGTAGTTAATTTAAAAATCCATAATAAATATGGGATCACTGAAATGAGGAAATGAGATTTGTCTCTGCAATTTATGTGCCTTCAAAAACCCCTAAACAATAAAAGATTTTTTTTGTTATAATCCGTTTTGAAGATAAAACTGACATTAATTGAATAATTATCGTCAAAGCAAACTTATAAACTAAAAGAAGAGGAAAATGCTTTACGTGAAAATGCTCCATAAAAAATAACTAATAATCGGTTTCGTTCCTGCAAAAATACACTGAAGGAATCTCTCTCTTCTAAAATTTTGTGACAATGATAATCGAATGAGGAATTTTGTACACCTTCAGAGTGAAGTATCGTGCACCGTATTGTTTTTATACGGAATTTTAAGTAATTAGAATATAAAAGTTATGTTACTAATATGGAGTCAATTACATTCATTTTTCATTTTAATATATGAATGCTGATAAAATTTTGAGGTGAATTTATTTCCTAGAAATAACGGTCGTGTGTTAAATTAAATTAATTATTATATACTTTGATATACTCTATTTTCTGAACAAAATTTTCTGTAAATAAAGTCGAATCTCGTGGCATCAAATCATCCTATGACATCGAGTATAAATTCAATAACAGAAACGACATAAAATAGTATTTTTATCAATACTTGCTCTTAATAATTCGTTTAAATTAAAGAAAAATGTAGTACGGATATAGAATTCAGTCATTTGAAAAAATTTCTAATTTTGAATGATTATTCATTTCCGTGATGAGTTCAGTGCAACCATATTTTTTGAAATTATTAAGGGAAAATGTTAAATTTTTTTTTAGTTATTGATTTCAAATCTAATTGCAATAAGTAGAATGTCTGTTTTTTTATATTAACATTTATCAACCTAGAAGAATTAAGTACCTGTCAAACTAAACGACAGCAGATCTATATTCCATTTGAAATCTAGGTAGTCTTTAGCATTATATTGATCGTCTTATAGATTCGTTTATAAATTATAGTGTTTTGAATATGGTATCACGATTTGCAGGTACTATACCATTCTTCATCAGGATCAGAAAAGCCCCTTCCTGATTTTGATTACCTTAACCCTGCGCAGTTTCCAGGGCTTTCTATCCCCTCAACTCCCTTCCAATTCTTTATCCTCAGTACACTCAGGTTTCTTTCCACACCACCCATCTATCTGATTTGGAAATCTTCCCTATGGTCTGAGATGCCATAGGAGTTTTAAAAGTTGATATTTTAAGAGCGCTGTGTTCAGGGCTTCTGTATGGCCAAGTCATCTTAACCTACTACTACGAACAACCAGTGTTATCTGTGATAGCCTGTAGAGTTTGTATAAATCAAAATTTAATCTATTTCGATTGTATTCTTTCTCTAGTACTGGGTCAAAGATAGTTCTAATTATCTTTCTCTCAAACATGCTCAGAGAAAGCTGAGTGTCCAAGTTAAGAATCCAAACTTCACTTGCATAAAGCATAATAAGAGAGAATAGGTATAATAAGAGTATTAAACATTCTTATTTCAACTGATTAAGTTAGATTATACCATTCAACCAAGATTATAATATTTAAACCTTCTACACTGATTGCATGGTTACCCCTTACCTGAAGAAAACACCACTGCCTATTACTAAAATATCATTCTGATGATGTTATGTCCGTGTTTTAACACGAAAAGGAGATGCAGTAGCTTCTGAGACCCCTGAGTACCCAGAAATCTGAATTTTAGCTCAAATGAAGATAACACACACATTCGCTTGTACAGTCCCTTTTTACAGAGTTGGGGGATCATTCCCTCATGTCACAGATAAAACAGAAGATAGTAATGCTCGAACCAAGTCTCAAACAAGAGACGCCCAGATCACGTGGAAGATGCGCTACTCTTAAGCCAGGACACCAGTAAAATATTATTATATTTGTCTGAAATAAAATGCTACCTGTTTCAGATACTGTAATGATAAAATATTGCCGATAATCAAGAGACAAAAAAGAATTATGTATATCTATTCTGAAAAATTACTTTTTAAAAATCTTATTACCATCAACAGGGTTTAAATTACCTCTCTCATGACAGGATTATTCCATCGAAGCCAATATGCTGGCCTAACGAGCGTCAGTTTTTCTTTCACCTTAGCCAAGACTCAGCTTAGAGATTTAACTTTTTCATTTCATCGCACCATATAAAGTATTCTTCTTGCACCTGACTTTAAAATATGCAGATTGCCTATCCCGTCTCAGACGGAGAACTCTGAAATCAAAAGAAAATTGGATAAAAAGTATTCTTTCCAAGAATCTAGAACTTAAAAGAATTTAGAATAGATTGAGAAAAAATTCTCAAAAGTGATGGCGGCTTAGTCGAAGAGAATATTCGTGTAAAATAATAGGAAAGAACGTTAATATTATTCAGTAATCGTTTGAGAAATTTCAAATAGTTATTTGTTAATACATTTAAAACACAAACGGCAATTTGCAATTATGTAGATGTATAGCTGTCAAGTGATCACAAGTTTTGATTTTTTTTAAATATCCACCTGAGAATCTATATTTTTTATAATTTCAATGTTATATGGGGATGCGACCATAAAAAAATCAGCAAGAATATGACATATTTGCATTGATTTTAGCACTATTTCTTCATGATTTGCATCAGTAATTTCCATCTTCTGTTAAATAGAAGGAGTTTCAAATGAAAAGGTAAGAAACGATACTGTGGATATAATTGAAGACTTTTTTCAAAATGTTCAAACATAGACTTAAGTACAATAATCCTATTGATGATCGAGTCGAAAGAATACTTGCTCCCGAAATTCCTGTAGCAGTGACAAGACCCAGTCCTTCACAACCGTCGTCGTTCGAGTTGAAGTGCTTCCATTTCAAATGTTTTTTCAATGGACCAATCATATGAAAATCGCAGGGCAACATGTCCAGGCTATAGAGTGGTTGGTCGAGCTGTTCCCACTTGAATTTGGCAATTCAAGTGACCCTGGAGACGTGTGGGCGCGCGTTATCTTGGAGCAGAACCACGCCCTCCTTGAATAGCCTTAGTCTTTTTTTTTCTTGATGGACCTGCTTAGTTTTAGGGGTGTCACACAGTAGACACCGTAGTTTAGGGCTCTACGTCAATTGAACGGTGCTCCTTATAAGAGCCTCTACTCTCCCCAGCGCATGCTCCAATCTACATCGGTGATTCCGATCACATTCCTAGATGATTCGTCCATGAGCAAATATGTTCTCTCATAAGCAAATATGTTTAGGATTTTTGGTACCTTTTCAATTGAATAATCCTTTTATTATGAATTTATCTTTACAATATGCTAGCTGGTACCTAGCGCGTTGCTGCCATCTTAAAATATAATAACTGCAAATAGTCAATAATTTGGCTATGTTTTATCGAAATAGGATGAACGGCGAGACAGTATATAAAATATGAATGGACAAAAATTCATTTTTATTAGATTTGTATATTCTCTTAGAATTGTAAAACTTGGTGCTCTTTTAGAAAGGTCATAGAAGAAACTATTTATTGTATTTCGTAATTCGTTAAATATTTGTTCAGAATTCTCAAATTAAATTTAGACAATGTCATTAAAATATTTTCTTTTAAAATTGATTAAACATAGAAAATATATTTATACGACAAAATCATTAATACAGTTGAAAAGATAATTTTTGAAAATTAAGATGGTGCAAAGTTATTTGTACTACGATATTTTGGGTAGTTACAGCGAAAAATGCTAAAATTTAATTAAAATTTAAAACATCAGGATTAAAAACACCCAAAACATTCTTGCATAATCTGTAATAAAATAGTTACCTCTGAGAACAGGTTTAATATTTTGTAGCTCATCGTATTATAGCTACAAAATATTAACCTTTAATTTGGATTTAGCATTTCTACAGAATCATTGATCTCCTCGGCGAGTAATTTGGAGATTAATCCTTGGTAAATAGATGTGGTTGAGATTCGACATTTTTTTTTAAAATTAGATAATTGTACTATCCCTATAACCAGATGTAAACAATAAGCTGACCAAGTTTCATCGCAATCGGATGAACGGTTTAGGACGGCATAAGAGACATACAAACAAACATTCATTTGTATTTATATAGAATTTTATGTTTTTTTAGAATTGTACAGCTTGGTGTTCTTTCAGAATGGCAACGAAAGAAAATATTGTATCTCGTGTTTCGTTTAATATTCGTTTCGAATTCTCAAGTTTAATATTAGAATATGTGATTAACATATTTAATTTTAAAATTGATTAGGAAACGTATTTATGCCAAAAAATCTTTAATATAGTTGAAAAGAAACTTTTTTGAAAACTAAGATAGTGCAAAATTGTTTGTACAATATTATTTTCGAAAGTTACTGCAAAAAAAATCGCTGAAATTTTATTAAATGTTTAGTTAAAATTTCAAAACTATATTATTGGTTCCCCTAAAACTTTCTCGCACGCTCTCTCAGAAAACTATTATCTCAAAGAGAGACTTGAATTATATTTACATATAATAACTACGAAATATTAACATCTAGCTCCAATTTAGCATATTTACTGAATCTGTTGTCTACCTATTTGCAGGTTAATCCATTGTTAATAGATGCAATACATAGACGGAAAATATTTTTCATTCTTTAGGTCATTGTATTATGCCTATAACAGTCAACTACAAGTAATAAGCAGAAGTTTTATCGAAATCAAATGAAAGGTACAGCCACGCATAAGAGACATACAAACAGACAGTCATTTTTATTTATAAAGATTGACTACAGAAATAAAATGTATATACCCCAAAACTTTCTGGATTTATTTCATTCGTAGTCGATTGTCGCCAGGGGCAGTTAATTTATAAACTACATTGATAACTAACTAATAAAACAATTGATATTTTAAGTTCAGTTTGATTAGACTAACGATTCCTTTGAGAAATAAAGGATGAATTAGGATTAACTGCCATGATTATTTTAACTATTTTTATGATAAATATTTCAAAATACTGATTTGATGTATTAATAACTGAAATCTCCCTCTATGATATACGATAATTTTCGAAATAATCAAGTTTTATGTTCAATAACCTATAAAATAGCGATGTTAATAGTTAGCACAAAAATCGATTTAAGAATTTTTTAAAACGTATCTTTTTTTTAACAAAACGTTTCATCCATCAGCTTTAAACAAAACTCAGGAAAATTCATTTAGTCAAGAAAAACGAAAAATGAGAAATCTGCAATATTTTAAGTCGAATTCTAATTAATTTTCTATCAAGAAACTTCATTTTTTACTAAAAATTTTTCACTTAGAATTTATTACATGCTTATGAAAAGACAGATTTTAAGATGATTTCCGCTTCCAGAATCTAGTCATTTCAAATTTCATATTAACATCTTTTTATTCAAACAAAATTCGTTACAAAAGTGTTTCTGAAAATAACATGATTAAAGCAGAGTTTGCAAACGTTTGCGAAAGAAAGTCCCCCAAATTTCTAGAATACTCACTAAGTTTTTTTTTATCTTTTTTTTATTTCTTTTTGTGGCAAATCCGTTTAGATTCACGGACTACTCTTCAAAAAGAGAAGGGAATTGCCAATTTCAGGATTTACTCGGAAAGATAAAAGGATTGATTATAGCATCTAGTCTGCAACAAATCCTAAAACATTCCCTTGGGAAAAAGGTGAGTGGGCGTTTTCCACTTTATTTGATTACAATATACGCACTTACAGTTTGATAGTGTTCGTGAATTGGATTTAATTTGCATTAATATAAAATACCGAAAGAATATTTCTTAACATGATTTACCTTCCTTTGAAAAATTTACCTACATATAAAATTAAATATTTTTAAAGTGTTGTAAAAGAACTAGTTTTAACTTGAATTTATAAGTTTTTATTTTTAAATGAAAATGGAATACAAAATAAAATTGAAGAATCATCAGTTCAATTTTTTTTAAATATTAAATTAAAATATGATTAAGTGTTTAAGAATCTTGTGATTTTTTTTATAAATCTAATTTTATCATTTTAAGAAAGCGTCTGAAAAGAAAAACATAATTTTCTGTTCAACTAACCTAATATGAAAAAATAATTACTTAGAAGAAATATGTTTGTTAAAACAAACAGTGACTGAAAGTTCAACATTGCAACTAAAGTCGTCTGTTTTGTACGCTTTTCTACGACTCATCTGAAGAATTAAATACTGTATTGAAATTTATCGTGAGAAATTTTGTTATGGTTCTTGATAGTTTAAGAAAAAAAAATTAAGTTCCTGTGTAACTAAGGCGGTAAAAAAGTACTTTCAATCACTTCGAAGAAAGATGTTTGTTAAACCAAACACACACTAAATGTTCAATATTGGAATTAAACTCGTACGTTTATATGATTTTCTACAATTCATCTGAAGAATCAAATCCTGCATTGAAATTTATCATGAACAATTTTTTATGGTTCTAAATAGTATAAGAAAAAGAAAATAATACATCTATTAAAAACGATTGCCGTGAAATTTTAATTTTTATATAAAACTTTAAAAAATTACAATCTTTGTACACATGGATATGAAAATAAAATTTCAAGCATTATTGAACGTTTTGAAATGTGACAATTTTAAGAAAATGAGATTGTTACATCCTTTCTTCTGTGAGATTTTCCTCTTTTGAAAAAAGAATTTAAAAAATTTTCAAACTGATTAAGGGCAGCAAAAATGCATAAATTGGGTTAATTTTAGATTGCCAATTGAGTCAAGTAATCACAATTATTTTCATATATCATCAGTCTCAAATGTCCTACCTTTGTTGTCTATGAGAATCTTCGATGATTACACAGATTATTGCATCATTCTGCAAATAGATCCTGTGACGACCGTCTTAAAAGGTCACCAGATAGCAATGAAATGTACTATAATCTGTAAATTACCAATACGTCTCATTCCAGACTGTTGAGGAAATTATTTCCCTAACCCACAAATGTCTTCTCCGAAATGAAATTGTATGAACTTGGTTTATTGATTTATAGTGCGGAGTGTGGCGTTGTTGTTTCTTATGGTACTTGTCAATGACAAGCCTATTCACAAACATAGTTGTTTAAACCGAGAGAGCCTCCCTTGTTTCAATAGCGGAATCTATGACCAAGAATATGGTCTACCTACCCATGCGTCAGAACCCTTTCTACAGTACGGACATCATTCATACAATTCATTCACAGACTGTAATTTAGACCTGAGAGCGGTCTCCTCTGAAACAGTGCCTCAGTAGTATTATCTAAACTTGGAGGACTTTGTAGCCACGACAAATTTATACATTCACCAACCAAGGTATACATAGGAAGCCTTCTGCCAGCCGGGTTCGAACTCACAGTCCAAGGGATGCGAATCCGACAACTTATCAATCAGACTATCCCAGTTCTAGAAGTATGGCATAAATTTCTGAAACTAATATGTTGACGCTTGTATATATAGATTTTTTTTTATCTTGGTGTTTCCGGTTTAAATGATACCATATCAGAATGTATTCCTATAAATTTCGAAAAGGGGAAAAAAAATGATAAGAATTACGTTTTACTGAAAGCTTAAGGCTATAAATTTCATCATTTCAATAAAGATTAGAAACAACATGATATATTTGTAAACAGATCTCGTGTTGTTTCAGACTACGATAATAATGTAATTAAATTAGCCAATAGATAATAGAGATTAATTCTAATAAATGACAAAATTGAAGGGCAATAAGTTAGAGTTACGCATTGTTATAAAAATAATTAGCTGATTTAGATAATAAAAAATAAAGGGGGGGGGGTTGTGCGGTTTCTTTGTTGTAAAGAAACTGCTTGTACCTATTATATTATTTTCATAGAGATTTCACTTCATCAGCAATCTTGAAATAGGCAGTAGATCTTCTAAACATGAGATAGATAATAATAGAATAAATAGGAAAATAGGATAAATAATATCTGTCGGATTTCAGTGTAAAGTGTGAAATAAATAAATTTCTATTTGTAATATCATTTTCTTCATTTAATCGAAATATTTTCTTTTAAATCTGATATCCTTATTTCAAAAGGGAAAATCATTATAAAGCCAACAGTTAAAAATTTGAAAGAAAAAGAAGAAGAATCTAAAAAGAATGAAGAAAAAGGGATTTTAAAAAGTTCCCATTGTTAATTTTTATATTATTCTTTTTACTCGCACCATAAAACGTATTTAGTCACGAATGAAGAAAAATAGTAATTATAGTGAATTTAGGATCTATAATTTACTGATGTTTACTTATATTAACACCCCGTTTTAAAGCAAAACTAGGGCCATTTCTGGTTGGTCCATCTAATTTTGAAACACGATCAGATGACAAGAATGACACCTGAGTTCGAGCCTTCTCTCCATACCACTCCACACCAGCGGGAGTACGTTTGACCCGCAAGGTTTCCACGTATACCAGACCAGATTACTCGATGGTTCTTCGGTAGAATCGAGTCATGACCTAAAGGCCCTCCAATTCAAAGGCCTATGTTTACCACCAAGCCACCACGGTCCAAATTTTCTTATGAAACTTCTTGAAGGAATAATGAAATTTATACGAGTATATAAAATTACGAGTTTTTTCAGATTTTCTAATGCATGATTATCATATAAGTAGCAAACCTCAGAAGCCATAGAAAATAATAGTTATAATTGAAACACTTTTGAAAAAAATATTCATCAAAATATAGGTTTTCAATATATATGCTAATATTCCTGAAATAATTATAAGTGTAAAAAATGTATAAAACATGTAAAAATCATTGCATATTGTAAATAATTTAGAATTTTTTATATTATAGCAATGATTATATATAAAATATTCAATAAAGTGTGGAAGTTTAACTTTATTTCCATGAATAAAAGGGTGTACAAACAGAGATGTGACATTTAAATTAAATAACAGCGTGTATTTTAGAATAAAATTCTTCTCAAAGTCTTAATTTCAAGCACCCAAGCTTACAAATTTTGGAACAATGTACAAGGTAAACAAAGTTTCAAAGAAATTACATTTTGCCTTCGTCTCAAAATGCAAATTCTTTGTTTCCGAATAATAATCCGAATCTTGACAATGTCACAGAGGACAATAGAAAAATATTGTATAAATAAATGATAAAAAATATATTTCTCAAAGAAATTATTTAAAATATGCAGCATGAAAATTCCTTTCCAAACATTTATAAAATTCCATGAAAATATGCATGATAAAAATATAAGTAATAATAAGTATGATGAGGCATCTCTTCATCACATAGATTCATTCTTTGAATTAAATACATAAAAGTCTGATTTTCAACATTATATCTTGTAGAAAGCGTTGTTTTAGGATTAATTCAAATCAAAATTTAGACTGATATTCAAAACGATTCATGAAGGCTTATTCAACATAATTTTTTTAACTATTCATTGTCGTGTAGTATTAGCTTTTCACATAATTTAAATGTTTAAATTCAACAATATAAATGTCAACGGAAATTAAAAATATTTTTTTTTAATATCGAAATGAATTTTTTTGAAATCGTAATCGAAAAATTCCGTAAGAACATGCATAAGTGTTTTTTTAACAAAAAACCAAAACAAATCAAATTTTACTTTAATTTATTAAGACAAAGGAAAAGAGAAAATGCTAAAAAATACTGATAACATGTATCTTGATAATTACCGAACTTACGTGTTCGCTTGTGCTAACAGGTTCGGCCTTGCAGAATATTTTCCTCTGCCATTGATAGAAAAACTGTATTAACAATATTTTCTCAAAATTGCTCAGAAAGAAAAATTAAATTTACTAAAGACCATTATTAAAGAAAGCTCATGATAGAAACTATCTCAATATTGTCTATAAGGCTTTAAGATTTCATTCACCTCCTTTAAAAATCTATCATTCAAATTTTGATTAAATTTCTTTTTCACGCTTTTAGAATAATTCATTCTATATTGTAATAAATAAAGATTAGATGTTAATTCTAATGCAAGAAAAATATATCTTTGTTAGCTTAATAGCAACATGATTGTATATATTGTATTTAAATTATAACCCTACACGTTTTGAATCATGCTTGCAAGCATCCTATAAAAACTTTTTTGAGCAAAATTTAACCTTATATTGACGATGACATCCTATAAAAGAAAGTGTAAATCCATTTTTGAATTAATTATGTTTCGATATACCATTTCTTTTTGGTTTTATATAGGAATAAATCCGAATTAATCAGATCAAATAATCATGATGACCACATGACTTTGCTCAACCACGTCCAAAACAACGTCCAGAAAAGGCCATGAATTAAAAATGGATTGAAAGACGTAGTTTCCTTGAGATGGCAGACATGTAACAAACCGATCTATTTTTAAACTGTTTTCTTTTTTATGAATTCATGGATTATATACTGAATGGGATTCAATAAAGCTTTTCTATAATAGTTTAGATCCGTGTTTTATGTTTTGTGTGTTTGTCAAATCTTATGTATTTTTTTGTAAAAGGATTGTCGACGAATCATTGTTTGTAAGACAATTTGTAGATCCTCAAATATCAGATTCTCTTTTCGCACAATTTATCTACTGTATAGCCAACACCCTGTCATGCCCCTATCAAAATTAAATGCCATATATATAAATTTTCGCATCTTTCTTATTCATAAAAAATAGCGTTTCATTTTCTTATTTTTTCATTTTTTTTACCTCTAATATTTTGTTCTTAAAATATAAAATATCAGATTGAAAAATTATCGTAATTTGAAATCTTAAGTGTTTAAATAATTAAACTAATGATATTAATTTTACACCTTCTGATGTTTTCTTCGATTTTCTCTTTTATTTAGGATTATAATAGCTCTCTGAATCTCTCCTTCTTCTTTCTCGTAAATATAATAATAATGAAGAATAGGAAGCACTTCTTATGAATATTATAAAAATAAAAATAAATAAGAAGTCTTTAATTTCATATTTTTCTAAAACAGATTTGAATATATTTTTTTTATCGTCGTAGTGCTTTAAATCATGATTTATTGTGTCTTATAATTCGATCTGTCAGCCACACTTTGCATAAAACACACGTAGCAGTTAAAAGCATATCCTGACATGTATTATTAAGCTGTAAGAAAGGAATAAAAGCAAGTTCTTTCGAGTAATAATATCCCCGAAATGGCGTTGCATACTTCTATCGAATGAGTCATAAACACAAGCAATTTACAGGTACCGGATTAGTGTTGATGGGTATGTTCATATCATGGATCAGAACTGTTTTCTCATATCCAACACTCTTTCGCAGATCGATATCAAGCTCTCCACTATAATATTTTATATTGCCTTCAACATTGGTCTTGCTTTGCTTTTATTAGATGAAAAAAGTGTCAATATTTATGAAATGTTTTTCACTATGTAATCTTTTCTACCTTTAATAACGCAAGATATATTCTTTGTATTTTCCCTCTTGTCTTATTTATAAGCATGATAATTCATATAAACGTCTCAGAAATTTATTGTATCAGTAAAAGTCAACTGTAGGGCATGTTTATATTATGTGTGTGTGTATGTGTGTGTGTATATCGTGACTCGATAATCCTCCGAATATTAAGGCCAAAGTGAAACATCAATTGAATAGCAAAGATACAAAACAACATTAAAATTTTCATCAAAAGAAGTAAGAATATATACAAAAATATAGGAAATAAACTTACATAAGAATATACAACCAATAATTAAAAAAAGGGAAGAATTCATCAGCCACAGGCGAAAAAATTCCAACTATGCTATCCTATCCGCTATCCGTTATCCGATTTGATTACTGTGAAAAATATAATAATAAATGGAGACTCTGAACGCCATCTATTGATTTAGTATCCCAAAGTCTATTTTATTTTTAAGCTAAAGAATTAATAGATCAGCCTATACATTTTTAAATTTTTATGAAATTATTTGTAGCTTTTATAAAAGAAATAATAAAATTTTGTTATTATAAATTGTTTTAATTTTAATTACATTCATTTAATAAAATTAAGAATATCTCTCTAACCCGTAAAAACAAGGAATTCTCCAAAAAGAAAAACCAGAAAAATAATTCCAAAATTAATTCCTGAAAAGTATTTTTCATAGTTTCAAGTTAAGTTTTTAATTTTACAGTTGGAGGAAAAAGCGCAAATGCTGCTAAATTACAGCCAAATGCACGAATAAGTAATCAATCATAAAATCATTTAATAATTGAAAAATTGTTCCCAATGTATCAAAAATTAAATTATTTCGGAAAACGAAACTAAAAATTTTTCTTGAGAACTAAACAAACTTTGTCGAAATCGAATTTAAAATTTAATTCTGAAATAATCTACAAAAATCAAACACACCTAAAATCTAAATGAAGGAATACCTATTTATGAAGCAACTCTAAATCAGAATAATTTAGGAAATTGTTCCAATTACGAATCACGGAATCAAAACTATTTACGGAGCTAAACTTTCAAACGGATGAAACGTAGAAAAATGTATCATCGAGTTTGGCTAATAATGGCTAGAATGTAGAAAATCATTCTTTCCATATTAAAATATCAATTATTTAAGAAGATACATTTTCTGAATTGCCACCGTTCAATGGATCAAGATGAGACGGGAGCTGAGATGTACACAAGACACATCAGGAAATTTCCTTGAATTGTGTGAATAATGTCTCGAAATAGAGAAACCCTCAACACTTTTTATTTGAAAGAGCCTTCATTTTAGCTACCAAAGCCATCATGTTCATAAAACTTGTAGCTAAGATCATTGTAGTATGATCTCCTAAATTATCACCAAGACATCGTTACATGTTTTCCAAACTTGCCACCAAAGATAGCAATTATTACGTAGCAAGACGTAGCATCCAGTACAGATATCCATATGCTATATACCGGGTGGCCAGAAATAAAACACCCCTACTCTGACCTCCCTGGATATCGAACTACTCAGTGTAAAGGCTTGAAAATTTGTGGACATACTATTCAAAAAATGGGGAAACGGATTTCACGAAAAAAAATTTAGTTCCAGAAATCACCGATAGGTGGCGCTGTACCACTGGACGTATGCTGAAAAGATACAAAAACACGTTTTAAACACATTTTATTTGAAAGTACCAAGCATACATGAAACAAGGACGTTATCGATGCAGGGAATGCTGCTCAATATGGTTCCCTTCCTGAAGATGTAAAATGTGAAGTCTGTGGACAGCTTGTTCAACTGCGGATCGTAACTGGTCATCTGAGATGCTTCTCACATGCATACTGATACTCTCTTTCAAATCTGCCAAGGTTATCAGACGTTCTCGATAAACAAGGTTTTTTAAGTGTCCCCAAAGCCAAAAATCACACGGATTAAGATCCGGTGAACGAGATGGCCAAGTTGTCGGAAACGCGCGACTGATTATTCTGTCAGTGGTGAAATGTTGGCGAAGAAACTGTTGCACAGGGAGTCCAATGTGTGGAGGTGCTCCATCTTGCATAAAAGTAATGGTGTCAAGGCATTGGCGCTGCTGCAAATGGGGTACAACAAATGTTTCGAGCATCCTTTTGTACCTGTTGGCCGTCACGGTACATGTCTCAAGGCCATTGGAAGTAACCTCTTCGAAAAAGAACGGTCCAAGGATGAATGTGGCTGTGAATCCACACCAGACTGTAACTTTCGGTGAGTGGAGTGGAATCTCTTGGAAGGTACGGGGGTTTGTCGTGTCCCATATGCGACAGTTATGGGTGTTCACTGTTCCACTGAGGTGGAAATGGGCCTCATCGCTCCACAGAATCTGCCACGGCCACGATGCATCCGCTTCAACTCTAGCAAGAAATGTCAATGCAAAGGTCAGTCTCATCTCCCTGTCTGTGGCCAGCAATTGTTGATTAGGGCGGATTTTGTACGGGAAACAATGCACCATTTTTCTGAGTACGTTCCACACTGTGCTATAGGGAACACCCAAGTGTCGTGACACTGCACGTGCACTACTGCAGCCTAAAACATTATCCATTGACTGTTCAACAATACCGGTGGCAACATCTTCAACGACATCTGAACGAACCGGTTTGCGTCCTCGACCAGGCTGAACTCCAAGATGTCCAGTATCCTCGAATCGAGCGATCATTCTCCTGAGAGCTTGTGGAAGCAATGGTCCCTTACGCAAATCCTTAAGTCGGCGAAACTCTCGAAGTGCTGCTGGAGCATTTCCTTTATTCTCGTAAAACAACTTCACAAGCAAAGCGCGTTCTGGCAGCGTGACAGCCATCACTAATAAGAATGACATTCCCCACCTTTTAACTTCTTTTATACCCAGAACATGGCTTCTAACCATGCTTTATGCAAATTTTTCTGGTTACAGTATGAAATTGCAGTTACAACGGGAGTTCTAGCTTCTTTACTATTTTTATTTTCCATAAGGGGCAGAAAAATTAAAAAGGAAGCATGGAAGCATTCCATTCCGCATAAACATTTTAATTTTTATTATTATTTGTGTCTTTTGATCATAGTTCCAGTTGTGCAGCGCCACCTATCGGTGATTTCAGGAACTAATTTTTTTTTCGTGAAATCCGTTTCCCCATATTTTGAATAGTATGTGTACAAAATTTTGAGCCTTTACACTGAGTAGTTCGATATTCATGGAGGTCAGAGTAGGGGTGTTTTATTTCTGGCCACCTTGTATATATGCTCACATTGCAGAGAACCAGAGCTATAGATTTGTAACAATATTTGTAAATTAAACCAGGGAATTTAACAAATGTATCACGCCCGAAGGTATTAAATAGAAGAAGAAACATTCCTTTTGCCATTGCATTTGACATATATATCTTTTTTCACCGTTTTAATAAACTTTTTAAAAATACCAGATGTTATGTATTGCGCAAGCTGAATCCGAATAAACCACTGCCCTGGAATGAAATGTTATGTAAAAAAAATTAATCTCTTAGAAAAGTCGTTAAAAGTTTCTTTTATAATCAATTGAATTATATTTCTTTGTAAAACTAATGAAGTAATCCCCACTATTTAGTAAGTATCTTAAATATTCAAAGAAGTTTTTGTTTGAACTTGCTATTTGAAAAAAACATTTTATTTTTCATTTGTCAGAAAGTGAACCTCAACAACTTCGCTTAATTTAAACTTCTTTTCAGTAACTGGCTTTTTCCGAAAGCTTAACTTTTCCAAACAATGGTCTCCTGATCGGAATAAATCTTGAATAAGGAAAAATGGTTATTTTAACAATAGAAGAGTACACATTACGGATTTCAATGCATCAGGGCGATCTTTAATTTGATAGAAAGATATCTTTTTTCCCGTAAAATTTGATTGTTTGAGTCAGGACAGACTATCTTCATGAATATGAATAGTATTATTCAAAAGACTTTATTCTTCTTCAACCCTGGCCGTCTGCCATTGAGCATTTGGAATATTTCCTGTTTCAAACAGTAACAAATGTTTCAGAATATTTTTAAACACTAAAAAGACGTTTTTCGAAACATTTGGAAAAGAAATATATTTTGGAAGTTGAAAGAAGTCCATAAATATATTCCTTGCAGAAATTTTTCTATGCTACCAAATAGTATAATATAATAGTGCATATATTAAAATTGTGGTAAGGAAATCGGTTTTAGAAGCACGAATTGAAATGTTTCGCTAATTTTTATTAGCAATGATTATACATAATTTAAATTTTACTTCGGGTATTTTTGTACAGATTTAATCCTTTAAAGTATGAATTCTATAAAAATTATTTTAAAATGCTTTGGATCTATATTTCTTGAATCAATAGTAAAGAAAATATTTTAAAAATAGTACCTTTTCTATAGTTTCAGAACTAAGGAGCAATATTTTGTCAATTTACGTGATAGATAAATTTTTAAAAGTTTCAACAGTGACAAATATAGATTTAAATACCTTAGTTTTCAAGACGCAACTTCAACTTTAAAGAGCATATTATGATATTCTTACACGCTCTTCAAAGATACTAACCGATCTATATAACCAAATAAAAAGCCTTATTGATTTATTATAAATAATTTATGACTTGATTGACTTATTACTTGATATAAATATATTGTAATTTGTCTAGTGACAATAGGAAACAAGTATGAAGGATGGAAGAAAATGGCCAAGAAGTAACTGAAGGCTTTCAAAGATGCTTAAGATGAGATTGAAAAATTAAAGGCGAGAATGAAGGAATGAAAGGAGGAAAAATGGATTAGCAGTACAAAAGGGGGATTGTAATCCAGAGTGCAAGTCAAAGTACTTAAAGAGGGGCACACGCCAGGGGGAGTGACAAGTGATTACATTGAACCAAGTTATGACCATCCTACCCAGCATAAGCAGCCCCTTTAAAATAAAGATAAGAAAAACTGCACATAGCTATTGAAAAAATACACTTTATTTATAAAGATACTTATGCCTTACAATGTATTGGGTGATAACAGTAGATCTCAAAAAGAAAAACTTTTGAAAGCAAATGGCTCGGAAGTGTAAATAAAATGTCGTTTACAAATGGTCTAACATGTTTCTGAAGACTGCTATTCGTAAAAGTGTGACAATACAAAAAAAATGCTCCAGTTAGTCGAATAGTCTTCTCTAGGTGTTTCGCAAAACATTCGCTTCCTAGGGACCCAAATAAGAACAGGATCCAGTCCAAAGAACTTCCATCCATAACGTGCATCACCATACACGAACCTTTTATAGAAATGAAATAGTTTTCTTTAAACCATGTCTTATTATTTGAATTCAGTTAGAAAGTATGCGATGTACAAATATATTTCTTCAACAATAGAAGAGGTGGATTACTAGTTTTTCAGTGAAAATCAGAAATTTCATTTGGGTATTTAAATATTAGACTGAATCTAGAAAAACAATTTCACCGATGGACTATCTTGGTAATAAATCCATAAAAAAAAAGGATACAGGATTCCTTGGGATCAGTACCATTCTAAAGAGCCCTATCAAGTAACTGGGATAATCAGACAGTTAATAGTTTAACAAAGTTAGTCAATCAGACAGTTGATAGTATAATCAAGTTGAACAACTGGATGAGTAAATAGAAAACGCGAATGCCGAAGACGTAACAAAATTGGGTAGCAGTTTTAGAATTTAAGATCAATCAACAATCTCTTGTAGTTCGTTTATTAATAGGCTGCTTTTCCAATATGCAAATAATAAATTTCTGTATTTTATAGAAAAATTGAAAGCTTTATATGTCGATAAATTTTATTTAGAGAAGAATCTGAAGAAAGAGTAACTTTATATGAAGAAATATTCATTAACTTTATAGCCTTTATTATTTTGTAAAATGTTTTTTTTGTTGACTGTTACGTATTTTTTTACTCAACTATATATTTTAATTAATTTATAAATAATATACAATAAAATTCATTATATTATTTCACACAAATATATATATATATATATATATCCAAAATTAAACTAATGAAAGAGTTAAAAAAAATAAGAATTAAATAATTGTTTTGTCACACTTATCAATACTGAGACTTGTGTGAAGTTCTTAATTATACATCTTATTCAGAAATATATTTTAAATTCCTTTAGTGGCATATGGACCTATAATATATATTTTATAAACATTTCTTAGTAGCTATTATCTTCAATCAAACAAGCCATAGCTAAAGCTTCATATATTCAAAAAAAAATTATCTTGTATTTTATATGTGGAACAATGTTTTAAATTTTTAAAAATCCATTCAAAAAGTTACTGCTATCTATCGTTTCGGGTTTCAAAAAATGTTATTATACAATAATATTTTTAATTTAAAATCCTAACATAAGGACGTTTTGAAATAAAACAATTTTTCTTTCAAATAATATATTGGCCTAGCATTTTTTAACTGATCATGCTTTATACATTTAATTTAGGATTATTTAAAATTCACCATCTTACTGTCAAGAATTTTATAATTATTTCAATTTAGATTAAAACTTGGAATTTCTTCAATGAACAACATAATAAATCAAAAAATACATTTCTCAGTTTTCGGAAAATTGTTAAAATATGTGAGTTATGTATCATTAAATTATGCATCAGTATTTAATTGCATTAAATAAACTCTGGTTTATAAAAGCTCCAACTGAAGTTTATAAAAGCACAGATAATTTAAATGTGTAATTCTGTGAGACAATATTTTTTAAAATAAAAATCTCAAAACTAATTTTTTAAAGCAGAGATTTTGACACAAATGCTGAAAATAATGTAATAATTATGTTATTTAAAAGAGCCTAAGAAAGTCTAAAATAAGTAATAGACAATGAATCATTCCTTTATTTGAAATTCCTGCGATTAAAAAATGTTAATAAAACCCTGCAAACTAAACTTATCTAATGTTTAATCTAAGATTGACTTTGAGAAAGATAACTAATCCTACATGAATAAAATCCCAACATGGATTTTCAATATAGCCTAGATACAACGGTATAATTCCTTTTAACTTTAAATTTAAAAACAAGAAGTTGAATGCTAAATACTTAAGCAAAATTAGAATTTTGACAAATGCAGATTGGTTTCAGTTCTCATCCGAAAATCTAATATCTTGATTAGATGTCTGATTCGCTGTTTTGTCAATTCGAAAACATCCAGATTAATTTAATTCCTTCTCTTCTAAAAAATCGGAATTTAAGTCTTTTAAGATTATTTATCCAAGAGTTTATATCTAAATTACATTTCCCAGCACTTTATACCAGATAAAGTACTTTAAGTGAATCCAATAATTAGCCTTATCGTAACGGCTGCAAAAGCAACCATTCGTTCATCTATTTGCAATATATTTATACCAGCATACATTTGCAACTTTTACTTATTTATTCGCAAAACTATTATGTCTGAAATAAATGAATAATACAAGAGGCTCTTAAATGAGAAGGTATGAGACGTCGTAACAAAGCAACCGTTAATATATTTGCCTCCGTCGCTGTCGGATAATATAGCACAATATCTAGGGATGCTATTGGAGTCTCAGACATAGATCTGAGCTGCGTTGACAACCGCATGTGCAGGAGAAAGCAGATGTTGTTACAAAGAGCGCCGCTCCTTTGAAGCCTATTGTTGAATTCCTCGAGCAAAGAAGAACCCTTAATTCAGATGTGTACTGTGAGATTACTGCGTACATGTGTACTGTGAAGTTCATCAAGAACAAAAGAAAGCTGCTATTCATAAAGAATTTGGTTCTGTTCCCACCATTCACAGGACTCCAGATTCTCATACATGTAACTCGCCATATTCAAGTGAGAGCAGCTCGACCATCTGTCTTACCATCCAGACATATCGCCCTGCGATTTTCGTATGTTTGATCTCCCTAAAAAACCCTGAAAGCGAAGCGCTTCAAGATAGAGATTTACTTAAGGACTTTGTAAAAGGTTGCGTCTCATCACGGACGCAGGAATGTCAACTCAAGAACGTTGTAAGGGACTGGGTCTCATCACGGAAGCAGGAATTCTGGGAACAAGGAATTATTCGGCTCATTAATCAATGGGAGCACTGTTCTCAGGTCTATAGTGCATAGTTTCACTAGCTTACATTTATATACACAGTGACGTTTCGTTCCTTATCATTTGACCGAACCTTGTTTTATTGAAAGCTTAATACTATGTTTTATTTATGCAAGTATGCGTGGATTTATTTTTAAAATATGTATGGATTGATAAATTGAACCAGACACCTTCTGAAGGAAGTAGTCGGAACAAGTTAGTTTCAAATAATTGAAAAAATAAAAGTACACTTCTTCAGTTACAAATGCAACACCAGTTTCACAATTTCTCTTTTTTCTCTGGAAACAGATGACTCAACACTGCTCTTAACCGGCCTAAGTGTATACATTCTTCTCTATATTGACAGTTTACATGAATTATTGTTTGGTTTTTCTAACGTCCTTGCATGGGGGTAGAGCATCTTTCTCGTGATGTGGGATTCTCAGGTTTGAGCTCAGTAGTTGTGCTTTTCTTTGTTCTGTCTGTGAAGTGTTTGAATGTGCCCCTCTGTAAGAATGGGTTGTATAAGCGAATGTGACGCATGAAGTAGCTGAGTCAGGATCTTGGCCTAGTTAGCGCTACTGAATAAGCAAGTGAAGCTATCTCGTCTTAAATAGCTGACAGATAAATGACATCAGGGTTTTAAAGTGCCATAAATCACAAAAAAAATTATTTGGGTTTGAAGAAGAAATTTTTTACCCATGTTTGTGTGTGTCTATTTTATATAGCCACAAAACACTTTTGTAAATTTAATTATGATTGTATTTTCATTAAAGTCTTTATAAAGTAGAAATATTTTGTTTCATTCAATATTTATTTAAACTTTTTAATTCGGTAAGTCCTGAAATTAATTAAAACTGAGGACCAAGTGTAATTTATTTCAAGAAATTTCTCTTACGTTTGATTAATTACAAATGATCAAAATCTAGTCCTTTCTTCATAGAATATTCTTCCTATTTTTATTAATGTCTTTGGAGTATAGCTGTTTTCGTGCGGAGAAAGGCAGCATTTAATTCCATCTGAGGTATAGAGATACATATTATGCCCATGTTTACAGCAAAATATCAGGTAAAAAACATGTTATTTCAATTGATTTACATACAAACTCTTCATTTCATACCCAAATTTTACTAATGCCCCTTCCCATGTGGGCATCGCTTTATTTAACCCTATATCTGTAGTCCCCTATATTAAGCTTAGAAATATTCTCACATCATATTTTTTTCTTGTAAACTCCTCAGATATTAAACATAATTATTCTTCTTCAGCTTTGAACACTAGAGAAAATAACAATATAAAATGTTTGATTAAAAATGATATAAATTTCAGTGGTTAAAGTAAATTACTATTGGCGGCAGAAATTGGAAATGTGGCGACAAAATATTTTTTTAAACTGTCAGTATTTAGGAAAAAAATTGAATGTTAGTAATTTGATGTCATACGCAGACAATTTTATTTAAATTTTGATGTGAAGTTAAATTGTACGAAATAACATTTTCTCTAGTTATAGCGAAAAAATAGCTAAATTCAGCTTACTTTTTAATTAATTAAAATTCAAATAAAGACATCCGAGCCACACATTCTTATCCACCAATAAATGCATTTGCCAAAAATGCTTGTTGTATGCCATTATTATTACTAGAGATGCAAAAAACAAATTTATTAGTTTATTTATATTAAAGGCTTATTGAACTTGTGTAATATATTATTTGAATAATAAATTTTTCGATGTCATAAGTAACAAAGCATAAAATTATTAGTTGAATACATAGCTAACTATATATGCATCAACAAGTAAAGTATCTTTGTTAATTGCGAAATATTTAAAATACAGTAGTAAGTAATAAATACATTATTTCTTTAAAGTCAAATAATGTCTTTTTTCCGAATTAGGTAGAATTATGATAGAAAGGATTAGGACTTCAAATTAGAAGAGATTGAATAGACTGCGATTTAAAATGAATATTCTTTGAAAACATTTTTAGCATTATTATTTGAATGTCTAAATGAAATTAATGTCAATAATTTATTTAAAATACTTGAGAAGAGTAATTATAGTACACAATTTTAATGAATCAGTTAATTTTTTGTAAAATAACTTTTTAATATATTAAAAAATATAATTATTTTATTTATGTTTTTTTCCTATTTTTCATTTAATTTTGTTCATTAATATTTAATTAATTATTATTTATATAATTAAATCCTAAAATCAGCTTTAAAAATCTCATTATTTAGATTTCATGGAATCAAAATAAAATTAAAGAGATTAATCGCTAGTTAAATTTTGTAAAAATTAAAATAGTGACGTGTCATTGACATGCCACAAATAATAATAAAAAATCAAATTTTGAACCTACGGAAACACATGTGAAATCTTAATTTTTTTATATTGAAATCATACAGTAAGTAAAATAATGTATGAAAAGTAGTTTCCTGAAAAAAATTCGTCATAAAATTCGTAATTAGTTTGAAAAAAAGCAACCTAAAATTAAGCTAAGTATCTTTGCCCTTTTAAAACTATTTGAGATACTCACGGCAAAATCACTAAATATTTTTTTTTGTTTATGAAATGAAGAGATCCCTTGGGAAATAAATTGTTTTTGTAAGGAAAGTTCATTAAAAGCTCTTTCAAATGTGTTTGCACTTCTTTTTATCAAATTAAATTCTGAATGTTAAATTATACACGGGTTCTGATAAAAACATACCCACTATATAACATGTGTTTAATTCCGTTCAGAATGTAACTTAAATTAGAAGAGGAGACACCGATTCAGATAATGGTCTCATATGTGATAAGGGTTCAAATCGAGGTTTCTTTAAAAGTATTCCTCTTATCGAAAATAATATAACTAAACAAAGAAAGCATGTAAGTTTCTTCTTTGTAATATTGCAAATTTAATGTATGATTGAAAAAATTTCGAGAGTTTAAAGATCCGAATTCCTTATATACATATCCCGAAGAATAAGAATGTATATCCCAGAATGACTTTCTATAATTTTTTATTAATTAATAATTAAGCTGTATATGTCTGAAAGAAAAGCAAGAGCTAAAGTGTGGCTTTTGGGACTAAATCATAAGTGCCTTGTAAATGTATGACAGTATAAATGGTTTAAGTAGTGTGCAATAGGATTAGAGATCATAAAATAAAAAAATTTTAATACATTTTTAAAAGAAATAGTGATTAAATTGGGAATTCTGCTTTGTGCAAAGGCATCCTTTTTTTTCTTTTTAAAATTCAAATGAGATGATTTTAAGTCAAATGATGGCACTGTAATTTCATCCGATAATTCGAAACTAAAGACCATATATGACATATTCCTAATTTACCCTCTAATATAATATTTATCAGAAACGAATCCTGGATGCTTCAATACTTAATGCCATTAGCTAAACATCGTAAAAATATTTCTTAGCTAGCTATAATATCTAATCTTCAACCTTATTTTCTTTCGTGGCAAACTTTCCAAAAAATATATTGTTGATCTTTCATAAAATTTAATAATTATATCGTTTAAGTAAAGTAAATATGTGTAAATATTTTTTCAAACAATATTTCGTCAGTATTGGGGCAATGACTATCTATTCATAATTTTAAAGAATGTCTTTAATTTATAAATTATCCTATTTTTGAAAAATTCAATAAACTCTGTTTGCTCGAATAGTTGCACTTACATATTACCTTAAAAAAATTCTTGGACCTTCTGCTTTAAAAATAAAGTACATTCGAATTCTGCTGCCAAAATGAAATTAAAAAAACATACATTGAAAAGAATTTTATTACATTTTTTTATTTTGATAAAACTTTATGTTTCTGGGGAAACTTTTAACCACGATTCGTTCTTTTATGGTGAAAAAAGGACATACCATTCCGCTTTTGAGAAATAAAATAGTTCAATGGCATTTTATGAAACAATTTCAAAAATTTCATGACAGAATTTTAATAGACGCTTTTAAAATAATAGCGGTAATACAAAGTTGATGTGATCGTTTTTTACGTCATTTCTCTTCTTAATGCAAAAATGGACGATAATAAATGAAGTTATTTTGATAATCGAGCATGCACTAATGAATTTAAATGGTACTTAAATTAAACGAAAACGCAGCAATTATAAGGTGTAAGAAAATCATGTTTGCCGTTAAGAAATGCATAAACAAAGATTAAGAATTTAATGACTGAATTGTATTGAAACAGAAAAAAAAAGTTTCAACTCCAGTGAAAATCCTTCCAAATTAAAGAGTTTCATTACTTTCAATGCTTGAGCATTTCGGAAAGAATTAAATAAATTACCAAGGTACTTACCAAATAAATACAAATATGTGAACTAAATAATTGTAACCATTTGTTTTTGGAGAAAAGTTAATGGTTACTTAAACTGGTAAAAAAATCCGTATTTCTAAAAGAATTTTAAAAAAACTAAAAATTAAAAGTTATGCTTTGATTAAAGAATATTTGAAAAAAAATGAATTAAGTTTGTAGAGTCTTTTAGTTCCTTTCTTCCATACAAAACATGTTAATGAGTAAATAAATTTAAATATGAAAAAATGTCTCATCATCGGATAACATATGGTATTTTTTAAAGTATCATATTTTCACGAACTCACGAAAAAAACCAAGATTTTTTTTCATCAATTAAAACTTGAAGTTTTAGCGAAATACATTTATAATTTGTTACTAATTTAAATGCTATTAAAAATATAATTATCTGCAAGAATGTTATGTCATGTATTTTACATCTTTTATTTAGATTAATATGCTGCTATTTTTATTATTATTTCAAGAAAAGCTATATTTGCCCCCTTGACAGAAGTGAATCAATTTACTAGATTTAAAAACAGCGAAAAAACAAATCAAAACAAATCTTTTAGGCTTTAGATTAAATAAAAAGCCTCATGGACTTTAATTCTTTAATATAGTAGGATTTAATGTTGTAACACGTTTATTATTATTTCAAGAAAATCTATATTTGTCACCTTGACAAAAATAGATCAATTTACTAGATTTAAAAATGTTCCAAATAGAAATAAAACAAATAGAAATATCTTTCATGCTTGAAATAAAATTAAACGCTTCATGGGCTTTAATTATTTTAATTATTTTAATTTTATTTTATGATTTAAAGAATAATATCTAGATTTAAAAGAAGTGAGAGTATGAAAATATGAGTGAATAACGCACTAGAATGGAAATGTTGGAAATATCTTAAGTAAGATACAGTTTAAAAATTTTCTTTTCACTTACGTATGAATTTCGAGTTCGTACTTATAATATTGCAAAAAGTTAGTGCGAATATGTTTTATTAGTAAGAATAGTTTTATATGATATAATATGTAAAAAATGATATAGTCAATTATGTGACCGCAATTTATTGTTTTATTTTCAAATATGAGCTTATTAATTCCATATATTATTAGTAGTTTAATTTTGAATAACTAAAAATAATGTTTGGCAATGAATAATCATTTTAATCAAAAGGCATAATATTAATAAAAATAAATTGACATACATTGTATAATACTAAATATGGCAATACTTAGTATTCCCAATAATTTAAAAGGATAATTAGTCTTACAAACAATTCAAAGGAATAATTAAGTATAAATTATGTATTCGATGTGCAATTTCAACAATTTTTAATACCTTATATCAAATAATATGATCCATTTTTAGATGTAAAATTCTCAAATTCACTTGAAATTATAAATATTTCTATTATTTTATTTATTTTTATACGAATAATTGTTATAAAAATTGCTTCTTTCTTAAGAGAAACTCTATTTTTTACATTCTAAAATATTTGCCATTAATAGTAATAAATTATTGCAATATTATTAACTGAGTATAGTTAAAAAGGAAACATTTAAAATGCAATTTAAAATATATGTATTCAGAAAAATCACATGATAACATAGCTCACATGATAACATGATAGTTCTTTAAACATCATTCTGGTTTAATTGAGCATAAGTATAAAATATTTGAAGTTATTTTTTTTTTCTACAAAATGTAGGATAAATGATATTTTTTTGACTTTACAACAATAATGCAATTCAAATTTTCAACAGCATTAATAAATTTCCCATCTGATGTGATAGTGCATTTTTCTTAAGAAGATCAATAAATTTCAAAAATTCTACTCTCACCATATTGTGAATAAGAAATTACACTAAAAATATAAACTGTAAAAGGATTTTAGTAATTATATGTTTTTATTCAACACTTCGTCTAAGTGACAGATGATCATATTGCAAAAAATCAACTCTACAACTAATTGATTAAATATAATTTTTCCTGTTTGTGGCTTTTTAATTATTTTTCTGCCTTCAAGTAACTTTTTCTAACTTATATTAATTAATGAAATAGACTTAAAAATTCTAAAATGAATTTAGCAATTATTACAATTTTTCTTCACGTTTATGATCATGAAATACAAATTTAAAGAAAAATTAATATTTTTTTTAAGTTAGTTGAATTCTTAATATTGCCTTTCTATTAAATAGCAAACTGTTGAAAATAAATTCCGAATCAACATCATCACACTTCAAAACCACAAAATATTGAAATAAAACAGAACAAGGAATAGAGACTCCCGCACTCACGTCTCTGAAGCGCCACGTCAGTAAAATAGAAGAGCGAAACATATTACCTATTCCACGAGAATCTCTCTTCTTTCACATCAGAGCGTCCTCCCTCGCATCACTGGATGGTGTGATAAATTGGAGCTGAGATCTCCGCAACTGTTGCATACCGAGTATCTTCTCGCCACTCGTGCGCTCATGGAAGTACAACTCTTCGAGCAGCGTTGCTTGGCGACGCTCTTGGCGACGAAACCCTGCGCGTGTACTTTTTATTGGCTTATAACGGTGGATTGAAGTTGGAAGGAAGGAAACCGACCTCATGAAGATTAGACATTATAATTGTCGGAAAGAGCATTATCTAAGCTTGAAAATTAAATTAGTATTTATAAGGAAATTTCATTCTGCATATTGATTGCACCATATTTATTTTATTATCATCGTTTTCTTTAGAATACATCAAAGTAATTTTTTAAAATATCCGATAATTTTCATGCAAATTTTGCAGAATTCTTCAATTAATTATTTATAAAGAATTTTATCTACTTTAATGTTTAATTATGAAGTTTTTTTTTTAAACTCACACCATTGATTGATAAACTTTGTTTAGAGTTTGGTATGAAAATTGATGTTTTCGTTTAAGTATGGCAATGAATATTAAATTAATATGTATATCTCCAAAACATAGCTTTGTCTAATCTCTAAAATTGAATATATTTTTATTACAGAAACTTCTTTATCATTGCTATGAAAGGAAACCAAAATAAAGGATTTTAAAGTAAAATAACTTAAACATTACCTAAATATGATATGATAAATTTTTAAATTAAAATAATTAATTTCTTATAGCAAAAATATTTTAGTACAATCTCATTTCAACTTTATGATTTTAAATCAATATATGTTTTTTTTTTAATTATACAGTAAAATGTTCAAATAATCATTATTTTGCAATAGCACTTTAAACGCCAATTTTGCTTTTTTACATTAAGACACAATTGGGTAAAAACTTTTTTCGGATTTATTCAGAATAAATATTTTAATAATAAAAACATGTTATTCGATCTTCGAATTAAAATCATTGCAATATGATAAAAGTTTAAATTTGATTCAATGGTTCCAATGTTATTTGAAAAACATACTATTATTAAAGCATGAATAACGTGCACATAACCAAAAAGTGTTTTCTTCCCAAATATTTCTCGCCTAGCCTCTAATAAAGATGTTTTGTTTTCCCCTGGCTTACAAATTTAGATCATCGATAAAGCCACGAATACCTTTCATGCCAACGGCGAACTCTAAAGATGAAATTTAATAGTTCCAGAGAAGTATAATTTAATATTTAAATACAGTTTTCCAGAAAACGCATTTAAACATTTTAATACAGCTTTTTGTTACATATTGAGAATAAAAACACGAAACTTTTTTTACATACTGAGAATGTTAAAATAGTCTTCAGTTAGTAATTAGTCAAATTCTCTTTTTCATGATTTTAAATCCGATTTTCTTGATTTTTATTATTTTGTTCAGTTTTATGCATTATTTTCCTATCATACTATCATAAGCTATGACTGCCACATCAATATTTAAATACAAACACTGTAAATTTCAATATAGTTTTTAAACTTCAGGTCAATCGATATATCTAAATAAGAACAGCCCATACATCTTTTCCTCAATTAAACAGTAATAATGCATTGTGTATTCTTTATTTTATTTATTTTGTTCTATCAAACCTTTTTTGGGTAAAATATATAGCAATACATTAATGTTAAAAATTTTAATTTCATTCCTTCAGACCTCACTGATGAGAGCACAATTTTATTGCTAAAAACTGAACAAGTTGCCCCTTCGGTTTTACCTTTTATAGGTAAATTAGAAGGAACATTATTATTTTGAAAAATTCTTCTCATCATATTACAAATTTTATATAAGACGTTTTGTCTTAGTATATGGAGATTTATTGTAATAACAACAAAAAGAAAAAAAAAGAAACATTTTTATAATAAAATCCATATTTTCCTGCCTTTCAGAATATCTTAATTGAAAAAAATCAAATAATAATCGACTTGTTTATCAATTTATTATGTATTTAAAGTTTTCTTTTAATTATTCTCATTTTATTTTGAAAAAATAATTATTCTTTGTTTTCTATAAGTCCTATTATACTTTTCCGATTGTGGTTCTCTTGCAAATATTATTAGAACCGTAATTTTCACAATATATTGTGGAAATAAAAATGATAATTGTGTCATTTTATTTAGAAGTTAGCAAACAAACTTTTAAATGGATTATATTTGATATGAAAAGTTATTAATGACATTAATTGACAAATCTTTAGAACGCATTATCCAGAATATAACATTATAGTTAATTATTGGGAATGATACTTCAATATTATATGTGATCAAAAATGATCAAAGAGGAAAATAATTGATATGAGCTTGATCTAGAAAATCTAGTTCATATAATGGGTGGTTTTTATAAAACTTGGTGCCCTTTTCAGCACATCATCTTGAACACCATTAACAACTGCTCCTCTTGTGCAATTTTGTCCTAGTATGTTTTACAGTATTTCAGCAAACTGAACTTTTTTCCTTCCTCAAGCATAGTACTGCTATTTTTTCGTACTTTTACTTAATATGTTAAATAACAAGATGATCAGAAACTACTCGATAAATGTTACTATTGTTTCTGAGTTGGGTGTTAGTAATTTATTATGTTTAAATTAATGTTTTTCTCTTGAAGATGCCCTATGGTGGAATGTTTCGAACTAAAATATCTTCCCAGTGCTCCGTGGGCGCAGTTAGTATAATAGTTTTGTAATCCCAATTTAAATGATTTTGAATCGTCTAATATTGCTGCATTAACAACAAGTGAAAACTGTATTTTGAAATGACATTTATGATAAAACAAATTGAGAAATTGGACTGTTAGTTCTACGCATCGTAACTTCAATATGTTTTGAGTTAGATACAATATGCAAGGCCTTGAAAAATGTTGATCTAAAGACCTCAACAAAAATGGTAAATGGTAAATTTTAAAATGGTAAATTTTAGCTTGAAGCAATCGGACTATCAATTGAGCTTTTTTTACAGTAATCAATGTACGGATTTAAAATAACAACAATTCTACTAAAGTATTATTTTAATAATTTCGATTCCCTATTTGTCAGAACATGAAACGGAAACATTAAATGTATCTTTTCTTGTAATCTTTCAGTTTTGTATAAAATTTACAACAAATAATTCAAGATATTAAACTTATTGCACACACACTAAAGCATTAAAATGTCCGCTTTAAAAGAAATTGTTCTTTTCAGCGAAACTATTCATTCTTGGAATTTTAGACTCTCTTTACTAGGAAGAAATGAGCAGAAAGTTACACTATTCAAATTATTCTCCGAGATAGAATAAGGATTTCATACTTCGAATATTTTCCACTCTGGAACTTTTTAAAGCTTGATGCAGCAAAGAGTCAAAGAAGCAGAAGGATTCCATTTCCTCCTCGGTTATGCTGTCGCATATGTGGAAATTCTTTTTGAGAAAAAAAAATATCAGAAATAATATCGCGAATAAAATATTCCTAGTAAAAGTAGTGATTTATCGTTTGCCGGGAAATATCTAAGCTTGTGAAAAAAAATAATTTTTGAAACTTTTATCTTATGTAAATGACATGACGTGGAGGTGAAATTCTTGCAAGGAAGATGAATCCGTTATTTTTAGCATTAAATGATGTGGAATCTGAATAATTCCATTGGAATTTAAAATCAGACTATTTTTAATTCGATACCTCACGTGATTCGACAGATATTTTTTACAACAAATGATGCAACAATTAACATTGTGGTGTTACAAATAATCCTCTTATTAAAATTTCAGTATTTAGTTATATTATTATTTTAATATTTATATGGTACTATAATTTAAACTGAGGTATGAAATCCGCAGTTAAAATTCTAATCACTAAAAAAACTGGACTTTAAAATGTATATTTCAACACAAAATACAAATTTGGAAATTATGTGTTGTGTTAAATGCTTATTCCGATATACACAAATTAAAAAAAAATACATATTTAATAAATAGACGAATAATTATTTTAATAAATAAATTTAATTATAATAAAAAGGTTTGAGAGTCAAATATGGTAATTGAAATTAGTTCAAAAGGAATATTATTTTTTCTAAATATACTTTGAAAGTTAGAAATTATAATAGGAAACATTTTAAAGGTAGAAAAACTGCATATTATAAAGGTAGAAATATTGCATATTTGAAAGATAGAAATTATAATGCATTTATCATTTAAGGAGATTAATATATGACAAAAAAAATGAGAATGTTCTTTTTGGCATTTTATCAGATTATTTTAAGGCTTCGGAATTTTTTTTAAAAAAAATCGTTTTAAAAAGAATTCTTTCCGATTTTAATAGAAAATTCAATTTTTAAAATCATAAATTTTCAATTCTATTTCAAAAAATTCTTAATGAAATTTCATGGCTTTAAATATATCTAGAAGCTGAAATGAATTTCAAATTCTTAATAGTAAAAAATAGAAACTTAGTTTAATTTTTATTTGTTTTTATCTATAATATATGGTCAAAAATTGACCAGTAGAGGAAATATATCGAAATTCAACACCGTTTGCTATTGATTCCAATAAATCTACTAAATTTATATGCGTTTAATTCAACATATAGCAACTCAATTTCAGATTCAATAATAAATGTAACTGAGCACTCTGTAATATAATGTAAATAATGCGGTTAACGCAGAACTTATTGATAAGGGAAAAAAATGCCAATATTGTTTAGTTGTTTCAAAGTAGACACACCAAGGTATTTCTTAAGGTAGAAGTTCGATTAATTATCTGAAAAGGATGGGGGAGAATTAATTTAGCATTTCTGGATAATTTTCAACGAAAATCGACTTACAGTTTTATTTGGCTTCAAGAAGAATCAAGAAAACTTCCAGATGCAGTAAATCATTCACTAAGCTTGGGTTGACGACGGTAAAAATCCAGTATATTTTCTGTCTTGTATTAATTTACATACCTGAAAATATTAATAAATATTTCTATAAACTTTTGACTATCCCCTCTATATTAAAAAATTTTATCTTTAGTGAATTTGTACATAGAAATGTGAAACAATATTTGTGAATAGATAAATGCAAGTGAAGCACTTTACTAACTGACATCATTATGGTCTGGAAATCATGGCATATTTATGCTATGAAACATATTTTTGATATGGGGAATCATAATGAATTGATGTTTATATTTTTCAAAACTTTTTATATGAACCATTAAAGAAGTCAAATTTTTCTCATACAATTTCCCACGTTAATTAATGAAACTTAGTAAATTACATTTCTAAGTGCAATATTTAATTAAATAAAGATTTGTTCAATTCTTAGGGAACACTGTATATATATTACAGAGCAGAGCACTGTTTTGTACTTAATAAGGGCTAGCAAAAGATAACACGAGTTCATTGGGTTAAAAAAACTCTGACAATTTTTAAAGTAAAATATCTCAAATTGAAATGTATGGAGAAGTGGGCTTAGATGTTTCAAAATTCAATCGAAGTAGAACAAGAAATATAGCAATTAAAGCAAAAATATCAGAAATTTAGCTTTCACCACTTTCAAAAACGCTACCATGTAGAAACTTAATTTAAAATGATATCGTTTTATTACCTGGCGAGGTGAGTGATGAAATGTTCTGGAAACATCCCGTATATCAAGAGCCAATTTTTCGCCACGCTTGAAAACCCAACGTTTCTCAAACAAACATTTGATAACAATTTCGATGCGCATGTTATCAAACATCAGTCCTCTCGTTACATCAATATATATTAGAGAAGAAAGAGAAGGGGGGTTATTAATCATTCATGCATGGCATACACGAGAAATAGCTTTAAAACCAGATGCAATTCATATTACTATTACTGATCAGATTTTTATGATTTAAATGATTTTCTGGAGGTTATAGCTTGTAGTCCAGGAAAAACTTAATTTATAGAAATAAAATTTTATTTGTACTTACTTTAAGTAATTTTCTTTCGTCATCTGATGACGATTAAACTTAATCAGCCTATTGTTTTTAATCTGGAAAATCGATTTTAACCTAGAAAATCGATGTATTTCAGATGGTCTGTTCTATGTAGGATGTTTACATATCGTACGGCTAAAAAAACTTATTTTTTTTAGTTTCTAAGATTAGTTAACACCTCCTTAAATATATTTATTTATATATCTTATTCAAATTTTCACTCGTTATTAAAATACTTTTTATTCATCCACTCAAGTTCAAATATATTTTTTAAACTTGAAAGTGGATTACACTCGAAGTTAATGCAAGTTTTTCATACATCATCCCTTAATTTAATTAAATTTATAGAAGTAATACTTAAAATAGAATTTTAGCAGTTTGTTATTTCGGATTAAACAAGATAGCTATTTCAAATTTCAAAGGTTAATTCCAGGATTATTTCTTTATCAGTACCAAAGCGCCGATTACCAGCTAGTAAATAGATAAAAGAAATCTTCAATATAAAATACACTCTCAAAAAATGTTTGTGCCTTTTTCTAATAATCATAATATGAGAGATTTGTTATTACACTACCTTTCTTGTGGCGAAATTCTTATAAATAGAAATCAACAGAAAACAGAAAAATAGAAATCTGAGGCAACTGCGTGGGGCACATAATGGCTCATGCTTATTTGGCAGGTTTCATTTTTATGTCGATCTGATTGGTCCTTGAGACAGAAAAATGAACTAAAGTACAGCAGATATCTCTGTCGGAAAAAAAGAAATGGAAAGATCTTGTTACATGAACGATGAAAAAGCTGTTTCGGATCATGCGAGGAGGTAGGTGCTTGTTAAATGTCAGCAGAGCCACACAAAACAAGTCCCTGACCATTGAATTCGATGCTAGATTTATTTTTGTCATTTATTTATATATTATGTAGTTTATAGTTTTATCTATGCATATATAAAATAATCAATGATATTAATTTATACTTGTATTCTAAAATTATTATGCAAAAAAAATAATTATATGCAATTTTACATATGTAATGAAGAAAATTATAAAAATAATTGTTTTAAATTTTACATTTGTGATAAACAGCAATATTAATTTTGTAATGAAAAATAAACATGTAATAAACAATAATACTAATTCTGCAATCTATAATAAAGATGTAATAAACAATAATATTTACTATGTAATGAACAATAATTGTGTAATAAACAATAGTAATTCTATACATGCATTGCATCTTTGTTACCTCAAGAATTATAAATGTTTAATAAATTTTAAATTATCCAGAATTATAAATTATAAATTTATCATTCTGAAATTACTTTTATTATATAAAATGACACTGAAAAAATCATCCTAGATTTATTAATTATATTGCATTAAGTGAGAATTCGTTTAATGTTAAATTTATGTTCTTTAAGAAAACTGAATCTGAATTAGCAATTTAATGTAAAGGAAATTAATATTTACACCAAAAAGTAATTTTAAGAAAAATCTATTACAGTCTGATTTATTTATTATGCAAAAGCCTACAGAGAAATTATGTTTTATCAATACTAGACAACAATTTGTATACCGTTTAGCTTAAATATGTTTACATGTTAGAGTAAAATTCTATTTGTATAAGAATTATTTTCTAATTCAATTAGTTTATTAAATTAAAAATGATAATATCCCTATTAGTTGATTGAAGGAGATTCGTAAGAAATTTCTGCATCAAAAAGACCAAGATTTATTTGATTATGGTGTTTACACATGTTAGATTCCCAGTTTTGAATGAAAATCAAAACTTTTTTCATAGTTTATATGAAAGTTTTTTTTTAAAAATCTTTTCAATAAATTTTTTTTCGAAGTCTTTTATAAATCTTAAATAATGCTTCATTAATAAATATCTGATTTTTTTTCAGTGTTGATGTAATTTATAAACAAGTAAAATAATTCTATTTTAATTTAATTCCTATTTAAGGCAGCAAATAAAAATTTTATATTAATTACTTTTTATAAAATAATTTTAAAAATATGTGTCAAAAACGTTTTGATTTTCGCAAGAATTAAACTAGCATTCTTCAACTTTGCATGAAGAATAATGAAATCCTTGCATTTTACCGATTGAATTACTGGCTGTTGAGGTCAATCTTCTTTAGAAACTGCTAAAACTCTATTTAAAGTGTTAAAAAAAGAAATTTAATTAAATTAATAAATTAATATTTGAAGAAACTGTATTAACATCGTCATCCAATACAGGTTTGTAATTAAATAGAATTTTGAAAAGTCATTCAGATTTTATATAGCAAATAAAAAAATAAATAAACAGAATTAAAAAGACTTATTTCCATACGACTTTTAATTATGTTCCTGATTGAAATTCTTGAGAAGTTAAATTAAAATATCAGTTGTTTACAGAAAACAAGAGGCATTCATTTCTTTAATAATTGTATGTATTTTTTTAAGAATCTGATAATAATTTCGGCTAATAGAAGAAACATTCGCTATCTTCTTGAAAAGTTGTGACTTAAGACACTTGCAGAGAAAAAATTTAAATTATCCTAGCAAAGCGTTATGCCCTTTTCATTTTCTTATAATGAGTAATGTCCATGCAGCATTTAATTTAGGTTTTCTTTTATCGCGATGTTTTGATGATTTCCGAGAAGTTCTGAGCAAAAAATATGTTTTTTTTTCTTTAATATTTTATTCATTCGCAACTTCGTATAAAATAATGTCTCCAAATGGGAATTTCAGGAATTTTTAGTTTTCACTTTCTAAGAAGTGTGTTTCTTTCTTATAGCAGCATTATTTTCATTATATTTTAGAAATATATTTTCTCCGAAATAAAACGTATTGCGACTAAAGAACAATGTCTTCTTTATTGTTTTTAAGGCAAGGCTCAACTCTCCAAAGAAATCAAGATTTCGTTTTTGAATATTGTTGAATTTCTTTGTTGTATTAAAAGATATTAATTGAATTAATACAGTATTTCATTTTGAAATTTTTTGTTCCTTTTTTTCGAATTTAATTAAAATATTTTTCCAAAAACAATGAAGACTGGATGGTATATGTTTAGATATTTATCTGTATAAAATAGGTTTTTAAAAGAAGAATACATATTTACAGAGGAATTCGGTTAAAATTATTTTATGAAATTTTTTGCGATATATATAGATACCAAACTAATTTTAGAAATATGTAACCAGAAATTGTCGTCAGTAGCATTCTAGATAATGTATAAGTTTTTCAGTGATGTTCAGGTTTTTGAGATAATATTTCAGAAAATATTTTAAATTTGGAGAACATTAACTTTGCATTGATTTTTAAGCAATACAATAACTGGATTTTACTTTGATGTTTTCTTTTTATTAATTAAAATGTGTGTCAAAATATTATTATTTGCGTCTCATTTTGAAATAAAAAAAAACCTAATTTGGACAAGCATTTTAAATTTGAATGTTATTAAAAGTAAACACTTGCTTGCTTCACATCCCCTGGAGGGCATTGTACCTCTTCAGTTTCAAGTGCGTATTCCAATATGCACAGTTGATCTTGGACGGAATTGGATTTGGTGCATAAAACCATCCTGTAATCTGTTTAAACCAAGGCTTCGTTACATGAATTAAAAAGTAATCAGGGGATTCATTCAATTATGCATCAACATAATATATTATATCTGGGAAGGTAGTGTTGGCTCAGAATAGAACTTAGGACCTTTTGATTAGAAGCCTCGCAACTTAGCCAAAAGCACTGCATATGCCCCTTAGATGTTATCTACTTTATGAACTTACCACTACATTACCACACTTTTTAAATGTTTGCTGCATAATACTTGCACATAATATCATGGTGTTTAAATAATTATACTTGAAACCTTGTTTACATTAAAAAAATTGCTGACATTATAATGGTTTGTTTTTAACTTTTAACATTTTTAAATTGAGATACATCACTTTTAGTTGAATAAAAACTTAATTTTTTGAATTACTAAACTTATAAATGAAAAGCCCTTTTTTAGACAGTTGAAAATATTTAACAATTTTCTAAATATACAAGTTGATTCTACTGAAACGTATTCCTTATGCTTTTCTTTAATGAATAAGACATTATAGGCAGCACATTGTGCAGGAGCACCATACATTATAGATGGATTTTACTTTGAATTTTAAAAATTATCTAAACAAATATATTTTAGTGTAATTTTTAATAACTTTTAATTCATATCTATCTGAAGGCTACTTTCATAATTACATACTTTTTTTAATCATGGATAAATTTAATGTAAACTTTTTTCAATATTGATATCCTTAGTTAAGTGCTTAAATAATAAATGAGATATTTGATCCTATCAAAATTGATTTCTTGTTGTTAAGTAAATGCGATAATTAAATGGAACGTGAATAAAAGCAAAGTTAATGCTTGGATTCACTTTCAATCGAACAAAGAGGCATTCTAAAATCCATTGATGTCTAAATAGATAAAAAATTTTATTTTAAATAGCAAAAAACTTCTGTAACACCCTTCGAAGAAATGCAGAGATTGATAGTTTGAATAAAATCTGATATACTAGGTCAAAAAAAATTATGTGTTTTCAATATTTGAAAAATTATTTTACAATCTTATTAATTTTTATTAATTTGGTATGGAAAATAATAACTTGCTGAAGAGTAAAATAGCTCTTTTTTGTTTCTCGCATTTAATATATACTTGGAAATTTTTTCATCCCTCAGGAAGTTCCATTGTTAGAAAAATAACTTTAATGGATTTATTTTTAGAATTGGGTCATTTCATGCATAATAATATTTTAGTATTTATTAAAAGCTAAAAGTACACAAAATATATTTCTCCACTTTTAAGTATTATAATAATAACAAGCTTAATTTCTAATTCTTTGTTAATTTTTAGGTGTAAAATTATAATTCCAAGATAGTTGATTATTTTAAATATGGCGTAGGATGCTCTGATTTTTTATAGTTCAATAAATGGTATTTAAGGGGATTAAAAGCACAACATATTTCCATTATAATTTAGTTCTCTATGATGATAAATTCAGAATACTACTTCACATGTTTAAAAATAATAAAGTTAGAACAAGAAATAAATTTTAAAAGATAATTAAAAATTAATTAAAAAATAATTTATTAAGACTTCAGGTAATTCATATGAGATAAACATCGATTATGCAAAAAAAAAGTATTCTGCTATGAAATACGTCTTATAAGCAATAGGGAAAAAAATAAAGGAGAAATCAATATTTTCAGATTAAATGTTCAAAATTAATGAGACAAATTCCTTACTTTAGAATGCATATAAAACACATTACATCAATTGCGTCCTGAAACCTGCTTAAAGGAATATAGTAAGTAAATTTTATCTTTATGGACAGATAATGAGGTAATGAATGGTTATTTGATAATTGGCAAGTTTTAGTGTGAACTTATCCAATTAGTACGTGTGTCCAGTGTGACTCTAATTCAGAGTTTCCCAAACTTTTTTGTGTCGTAGACCCCTTGCCTTGTTTTTCCGTATTGATTAGACCCCCTACTTACCTGATATTGATTTCCTGTAAATTTCTAACAGTAGTGAAGTTTACTGTTAAAAACTTAAAGTAAAAACACATTTTAATTTATACATTTATTAATTGAATTTAAATTTACACTACTCAAAATAAAATTTCGTATCTGTTATGTAAAATCTATGTAAATGAAATAAACATAAAATAAACTAACATAAGCAAATTGTCAATATTTTTAATGAGAAGGATGAGCCTGATGCTTTAACAATAAATTATCAACATTTAGCGTCAATTTTGTAAGGGTTAATCTTAAATCTCCTCGGCTAATGATGTCCAGTCTGTCTCTGTGAGTAAATAGGTACTATCAGTGTATGTGTTGAGATTTACTATCGTGGATCCCCATTTTCATTTCATGGACCCCCAAATTTTTTTTTCGCTGACGTAGACCCCTTGCAGGTTGTCATAGACCCCTAGGGGTCGATATAGACCACTTTGGGAATCACTGCTCTAATTGATTACTTGTTGCTTTAACGGTAGCTAAATATTTTCGGACGCTCTTATTAAATCAGTTTATCATTTTTAATGGCATATTTGGAAAAGAAATCCAGACAGATTACTATTGAATTATGATAAGAGTGCTTATATTCATTATTTATATATTCATATATTCTTTTTTCCCATCTGTATGGTACTAATTCTATTTTGATTTAAATTTAAAAGAATACATTTTAAATTATTTATTTTTAGAGAACTATTTCCTTTAGTTTTCCGCATTATTTTTCCTCTTATATTTTTCTGCTCTCTTTCCTATTATTTACTCCTCCTCCAGAGAAACTATAAAACTGAAATGTTTATTTAAAGCTCTGTTATTTGTTTACATAAATTAAAATACGAATAAATTTCGTCCATTTCCTAGACATTTATCTGTGTTCAAAAGCGAACAATACAGATATACAAGTATGAAAGTGAAAATCAATTTTTTAAATGCTTCCTTATTTTTCCAATGCAGAAATTGTTTTATCTTCCATCGCATCAACTGCATTGTTATGCGAAATGTATGTCCATCAAGTTTGAGTTGCATTATTCAAAAATTCTCATAAGAAGCCCTCCCATCTGAAAACTCCCCTATTCTCCTTAAGGATGGATCCGTGCTCATCTTTTCGCACTTAATAATGCATGCCTTGCAAGGCTTTCATTTCCTGTTAGAATGAAGGAACATATTTCCCTTCTTTCACTCCCGTTATTGTCGTGTTTATAACTTTTATCTAGAAGACTGTTCCTACTTTCCTACCCTTATTTGAAAACGCGTTTCCTTCGTGTCTTTATTACTGTTACATAAATCGCACGCTAAATTATGCATGCGAGTCAATATTCAACGTCTTAAACGAAGTGTACAGAAAAGTTTTTTTATGAAAAGGTGATCTGGTACTTTTTTGAGTTGGCTTGTCGAATTCATATAGCAGTTGACGGTGAGTTTCTTATTTTAAGGGGGTAAGGAATTATTTTAACAGCTATCTAATTTTTAGTGTTATTTTTTTAATTTTGGTAGTTTTATTTGGTTTTAAGGATGCATGTTGAATTCTGTGCTTATTGAAATTATTGGTAAGTTTTAAATTCATATTCATAAGATGCATTAACATTTTTATGAATTCTTTTAATGATTGACATGTAAAGAGAAAAGATTATATATTATATGTTTTCTAATAATTGTATTAGCTAATGAAGGAAAATTTAACGTAATAAATGGAAAAGATATTTTTTAATTCCCTTATTAAATTTTTGACGGATGCTGAGATAGCCTGGTTGGTAGAGAGTTGGACACCCCCCCTTAGATTGTGGGTTCTAACCCCACGGGCAGAAGACTCGTGTGTGGTGACTGGCATGCTTATAAATTTGTCATGGTCAAAATGTCCTGAATCTGGGGAATATTGTGACTGGTTGTACTGATCGTTCTAAGATTTAGTTCTAAATTACGATTTGTGGATGAGTGAATAAAATACATGAATGGAGCCCGCCCCGTAAAAATGGTTGTGAAGCGTGTGTAGCTAAGCCATAAACTTCACTCTCACGAGACTCTCACTCGGTTTACACCGCTGACAGATAATTGGTAGCAGGCTTGTAACCTGTCATAAGTCAGAACGCAATAACAGTTGTTGACTTTACTATAAATACATTTTACATATATAATATAAAAGCTTTATGATTCAAATATTTAGGATTTTCAGAAAAAAAATTATTATGACAATGTGACAATACGTATTAGACAATAGTATTTCCTTTAGATATTTTCTGAGAGTATGACAATAGTTTATTTAACATACTATAATTCCCACAAGATGTGTAAATCCAAACTATTCAAGTATTGAATACATATTTATTAATGGTTTACAGATATAAACTAGTATTAATAAAGATATTTTCTTTATTCAGACATAATTATAATAAAAGATTCATAAAAAAACATCTCGTCTGTATTATTCTAAAGAACAAAATTTTTCTCAACAACTATTTTTCTTGATAAGATTTTTTTAAATTGTTAACATGTTTTATCTCACCCATTGATGGATTCATAAAAATTTGGGAATGACTTTATGTAAAAATTAAAATAATTAAAAGTTCACAGCGTGATCCGCAATTAAGTGTGAGTTAGTAACTTTTTTCTTATCATATCCAACTTACTTTTTTAAGAATATTCTACAATTATTTAAAAATAAAGCTGCCTGAAAACATAGTTACAATTTTTCTTTTACTTGTTAAATAAACTTCCTTAGTTTTAGATACTAGCTTTTATAAATATATTTTACTTCCTTAGATAGCCGCAACTGTCAAATTTTCGGGAACTTTATCTGTTTTTGTCAATCATTTCCCCCCTTTTATGCTTAAAAATGCGGAAATAACTTTTGAAAAATAATATAAAATTCAGGTTCCTTTAGTAAACGAAGGATAGGGTATGCTTTTGAAAAATGTGTATTGAAACATTAATTACCTATAATATTTCTAGAAATATCACTCATTTATTGATTTCTAATCCTAAAAAAATCAAGAATAAAGGCGAATATACATTTGCCGTTCTAGGAATTAACATTTTTCAGAACAATATGCATTATAATACTTTTGCACTTCTTAAGCTCAAATTCAGCTGATTATCAATAAATGTTTAGTTCTTCATCCCTATAAACTCGAAAAATGTCGTATATAGAGAAGCAGTAATGAAAGTAAATTAGGACAATCTTTGAGAAGCAATGGTATATATATTATATTGAAATAGGGAAATACAATTGTATAAGTGATGGAATGAAAAAAATATTATTTGATATTCACTAGATTTCAGTCTTTGTTCAATGCTCCACGCTAAATATTTAAAAAGTGGGGTTGCCTTTTTTGTTTTTAAATAATTCTGATTCTGATTCTTCTTGTCTCAAATAATATACAAGAGGTTCAAATAAAAAGGCACTAAACGACATTAGCGGTATAAATGAAGACTTTATTCAAAATATCCTTGCTCAACGATTCCATTGATTGATGTGCAGCATGATTATTTATTCCCAGAATTCCTGTGGTGGTGAAGAGACCCAATCCTTCACAGCTTCTTTCATTTAGCTGACCGAGTTGAAGTGCTTCCCTTTCAGATGTTTTTTCAGGGGCCCAAACACATGAACATCGCAGTCACATGTCTGGGCTGTAGGAATGATATTTGAGCTGTTCTCACTTGCAATTTGTGGGTTCCACGCGTCCGACACTAGAGATGTATGAACGTTTGTTATCATGGAGCAGAACCACACCCTCCGATAGAAACCCCAGTCTTTAGTTCTTAAAAAGGCGTGCGTAGTATTGAGAGAGTCTCAAGGTACACACGGAGGTAAATGGTTCTTCTCTGCTAGAGGAATCCAAAGAGAAGCGGATCTTCGATGGCGAACTCAAGGACACTGTGGAGGACTGGGTCTCTCCATGACACAGGAATTCTGGGAACAAGCAATCCTTCGGCACGTTAATCGATAGAATCGCTATACAAGGGCCTATGGTCAATACTTTGAATAACGTCTTCATTTTATATCTACAGTGTGACTTCGTATCTTTTCATTTGAACACCCCTTACATACCTAAAACATACATTATAACATATAAGTTTAGCTATTCACCACTTCTACCTCAAATAATGCCATATATGATGTAAACTTGAAAATAGAATATCATAATGCTGATATTACATTGAAATAAAAACTTAATTGTATTACTGATGAACTAATTGAATAATGTTGATATTTACTAGATTTATTCTTTGTTAAATGATGCACATTCAATATTTAAAAAAACTGTTGTTGTAATTTTTGTTTTTGGATATTTCTGACTTTTAATTCCGTTGACTCAAGTAATATTAATAACATTTCTTGCATATAACATTCACACTGTGATACTTTTTTACTTCCCATTATATAATCTGTTGTAAAATTTATTATACGAGTTCTTTATGTTCTATTCCATTATTCTGTCAGCACGGTTAACTGGAATCCGGTTGATAACGCTTCTGAGAGATCAAAGAAGATTAAAAACTGTCTTCAATGATGTAGTTGGAAATGTTTACTCTTTCTGACAATCAAATACAGAAACAACACCAGGGTGTGTACGTCAGAGATAAAAGAAAGCATTACAAGAAAGCGAATGAATGAGTCTGCATCCACGCATGCTTGTAAATGAATTTATATTGTCAGTGTGCTTGAACTGTTGCGTCAATTCCTTGAATTAACAGATCTAATCGAACATATTGAATAGAAATGAACTATGTGCTTCTGATTCAAATGATTGTTGAAACATCTCCATAGTTTTATCTATTTAAATAATTATGTTTACACATACGGAAAATGTTGTTGGTTTGACTATTCTCCAAAAAATTAAACAGTGATATTCATGGGACCTCATTTGTCTATAGTTCTGAATCACATTTCTTGGGTAATGTATTGCATTGGATAAAATGCATAACGATTTACCTTTAAGAATTCTTCACCTGATTCCACCTAAGTCTTTTAGTATACTGATGTTAATTGCAAATATAAATCAAAATTTATTATATAAAGATCTTTATGTTGTATACATTAACGAAATTTATTGCCACGTGCATTATTGAAATTAGGATCAGGCTGTAGAATCATCATCATCTTTATCCATCTACTCTTATTAAAAATTGCAATATTTTTTTAATAAAAGTAAAGAGATATTTAATCTAATATTTCAATTATTTAATCGCTAATAAAGAACCAAAATTTAATATTAACTTTATAGATGTTTTTGTTATTATTTATAAAATATTTAGCAAAGTTGAAACGGCATGCAGTGAATATTAAAAAAATGAAAAGAAAAAGAAAATGTTCATTATTTTTTTCGAACGATATTTGAAATCCTCTTATTAACACTATGTTAATCAAGTGTTTTTTTTTTCAAATAAATGCAACCGTACTGAATCTATCAGATGCAAAACTTTATATTGTTAATTTAGTAAATAATATAGCTTATTACTATACAAGGGATATTCAAATGTAAGAAGCATAAACATAATAACAACGTAGCCGTTAACATATTTACCTATGCCGCTATGGGAGAGCGTAGAAAGACAACTAAGAATGCGATTACAGTCGTAGATAAAAGCAAATGAGTGTGCCTAACTACTCGCCTAAGTTTCCCTTGTTGAATTCCTCGAGCACAGAAGAGCCATTAATTCCGATTTTAAACTACAAAAACTATGCAGGTTCATCAAGAACAAAAGACCAGGACCCACAGGGAGGTTTTGGTTCTTCCCAGGATAACGTGTATACAGACGTCAGCAAGATCACACACGTCGAACTGGCAAATTAGAAATGGGAGCAGATCGATCATCCACCCAGAAGCCCAGACATGTCACCCTGCGATTTTTATGTGTTTCGTTTCCTGAAAAAAGCCTCTGAAAGGGAAGCGCTTCAACTCGGACAGCTAACTCATGGAAGCTGTGTGTCTCATCCTGGCCAGATGAATTCTGAGAACAAGGAATCATTTTGCTCGTCAATTAATGAGATTTTTGTACTGAGGTCTAGGTGTATAATGTGAATAAAGTCTGTATTTATACCCAAAATGTCATTTCTTACCGTTTCATTTGAAGACCTCTTGTAGATACATAACTATGCAAACAAAAACATAATACATTTTTTTTTCCCAAAACAAACCAGGAAAAAAGAAGAAAAAAAAATTCTCAGCCAGAGCATCAACTAGATTTGAAGAAAAAAACGAACATGTGTATCTCAGATAAGACGCGACTAATGGGATGTTAAGTAAATATTTAAATTTACTGCCGTCTCTAAGAAAATTGTTATTGATTACATCGCAAAATCAAATTTGCATTTTTATTTTAAAAATCAGCATTATCCATAATTATTTGATTTAACTTCACAATAAACTTTAGCGTAACGAAAACAAACGCAAAGGAAATAACAGATTTCTTTGCAAATATACTCATTGACTTTCCAATTTATCTAATTCAATATATTATTATTATTATTATTTTATTTATTAATTTTTGACAGTCAATAGTTTAATTCCGTTGGTTTTTTTTATATCAAATAGTGTCATCAGATCCAATGTTCAACAAATGTCGTAAATCTTCGTGAATGATTGTAAAAAATACAGCTTTTACATGATTTTATGAAACTGCAATAAGTGATTTTGTTAAGATATGCTTCTTAATAACTTTAGAGAACTGTGGGAATTAGCAAATTCATTTAGGTTTTGAAATTTTAATGGTGTTGATTCAAAGAATTTAATATCTATAGAATTATAAGGAGAACTCCATCAGATACTTTTGGGAATAATTCCAACAGAGTTATGAATTTCTTTTATTCATATGAACTAAAAATAAATATGTAAAATTTCTTGAGAACATTTAAAACAAATATATTTAGAAAATATATTTGTTTTATTTTATATAAATATATTTTTATATTTATAGAAAAAAAAACTTTTAAAAATCTATATACATTTTAAATTTTAAAATATTCCAGGTAATTTAAATTTTATTTACTAGTATTTTTTTGTTTTTTTTTCCTGGTATAATTTGATTTAGTACAAAATAATGCATGGTTTTGTAATTACAATTAAATGCTAATTCTGTCGTGTGAAAATGTCAGTGTGCATAAAATAATAGAAATAATTTTATGCACACTGAATGAATCGTCAAAGGATTTTTATGTTTTTCTGAATTAAAAATCTATTTTAGCTAAAAGACTTGAAATATATGAAAAGCATGTTCTTGTAATGTTTGAAAAACATTTTATTCACAATTTCATTTAATTTCTTAAAAATTAAGACGGAATATTTCAAAAATATTTAAATCGTTGACAATATCGTTTTAGGAAGAGTCACCTATTTTCCCTCTTAACCCTTCAAATATTTATTTTATGGAGCAATATATTTTGTAACATTATTTTAGTAAATATAAACATATATTTTGGTGATGAAAGGATGAAAATGAAATTGTACCTTTTCGTTCATTTTTGCCTATTTTAAAGTCCACTGCTCCTTTAACACTAAAAATAAGTGGTAGTATTAAATCAGTAATAGAAATCGAAATTCAAATCCACGAAAGTTACTCTATTAAGCCTTGCAATATGTTTCGTAACAATACACCCAAAAGTTAATTGTATTACAACATATTACAACAGAGTGATAATATTTTTAACGAAGCACTGCTTGGCACAACTAAAAATTCTAACATCCGCAGTTGTTGTCGCCATACGAAACAAAGAATATACAAGACTGTTCTGAATTCATTTCCTGCATGAGTACTCCCAGATGCTTTAACAAAGAATCAGTTATAATGTCGATATTTCCACGTTATTCCCTCAAAGTTAACATTTTGCGCTTCTAAAGGAATAGTTTCACTCAGGAATGAAACATCGTATTCTCTGCACCCACGCTTTTCGAGGAATCAACGCTTACCGAAATGAAATCACTGAGGCATACAGGTTTGAATTTTACTAGAAACTTGAATGTTGGTGATGTTTTGAAAATTTGAGAATAGATTTATTTGCGACAAAAAAATTCTAAATGTCTGAATAATTTGGAGTGATTTGAAACATTGAAAGGAAATATTTGAATTTATATTCTAATTGTTAGTACAATATCCCCTTTGGTGAAGCTTAAAATATGTGCTTGAGACAGGTAGCATATTGAATGAAAGTTATCTAGAATAATAGGAATTTAGAATAGAAATTTTAAGTACTGCAATGCATAGAGCTCGATTATGCATATAAGTTTTAAAGCAATACCATTGCAATGGTTTATTCAATCTTCTGATTCCTAAGATCATTTTAGTTCAGGTACCACAAACTAATGAAATTGACGACTTTCTCTTTCAAATATAGGAAATTTCTACTCTTCTCAAGGACTTCGATGACAATTTGTGTTATGAACTGGTTGTTATACAAAAAATATCTAGTTACCAAGCAAATATATGCTGGTAATACTTTTTGTGCTTTAAACCCTTTCAGTGAAATCAACATTTATAGTGTACAGAGCATGCACCGCTGGTATTCAATGAATTAAATTTAACAAAAGAGGACGTAATTAGGCAGAGATATTTTGGAGACACGTATGGGCTCCATAGCTTCATTTACGGGTGTTTGAGGTTTTGCTGCATCGATCGAGTTAATCTTCATAACATCCTGATTGTGTGAAAATTCATATAACTTATTTTATTTATTATAGAGTTTTATTTTATCAATATTTAAATATTTTTTCCAGCTTATATGTTTTTTTAAAATATCTTACTCAGCATGGAGGAGGCTCTCTGGATATTTTTACCCACATTGTACGAGACGAAATACAGTCTAAAAATAAATGCAGTAACTTCATCATCTTTGTTTAGCGTCTTATCGATTGATTGACTAGCACTTATTTTTGACTATGATCTGTGTAAGAAATAGAGGATCAAGTGATGGTTTAGTTGAAGCTGAATTGAAATGGAGATTTAGGTTTAGTTATATTGACATGCCATTGTAAAGCAACTGTAGGGCTATTTTGGAATGTAATTTTGAGTGGCGGTCAAATGACATGGAAGACACCTCAGTTGTAGCTCCCTCTCCGCACCAGAGGGAGGACGTTTAATCTGACAAATTTAGTGTGCAACTGACCACCTTACACAACAGTTCTTGGTTTGAATTGGGTCTCGAACCTTAAACCCTCCTGTCCCGAAACCTTACCGCCTCTCGACGTGGCCCTTCAAGGCCCCCCTTGCAGGCAACTGAATTAAAAACTTCTAATAAAAACACGTGCTTGTAGAAAATTTACTTTAAGGATTTAACATTTATAACATAGAATGACCACCAGAAGTATGCAAGCTTTGCATATTACCTTATTTGTATTACAAACTATCCCAATTTATGAAATATTTTAATATAAAAACGGAGAATTCACCCAGTTGCCTATTTTTCTGTATTATCTGGATTTTTAGTTTTGGTTGCATTTTTCTTGGAATGGCTGTTTTTTAATTTTTTGATGCACTCATTTATGCATGCTGTGTCCTTACTATATCATGACTCTCACGAAGTGTAGAGTGTGATTTCAGATTTGCGTAGTATAGGAGAATCTATTTTAATGAGTTGTGAGATGGCAGTGTACAAAAGTTTACTCGGCAAGGTTGCATTTTGCTTTTCAATCTACTAATGATATTTCAAAAAAAGTAATGAAATTGTGACGCGTTTAACACGATGGTATAACTATTCTCTAGTATTATTTGGGGCCATGTAAATGCGGTCTCAACTTCGGAACTGGATGGTTTCAATTTTAAGACCCGATTTCATCGAACAGTCATGCAATAGGATCTGGTGCCCGTTAAATCCGTCGAGGCTAAACGTCCTCCTGCTGATGTGGAGTGGAAGTTTGTAGATGGGTGCAGCCCAGGTCGTCAGATTATGATCCAAAATTACAAGATCCATCCCAAAAAAATCCAAGTGTTGCTTTAATACTGTAAGTTAATGTAACCAAACCAAAATCTAGTATTGTTTCTTCCTATTTATTTTTTCAACTTATTGCTTTCTACATATGTCTGATGTAGAAAATAATATGCGAATTTCTACATATTTTTACAAAACTTTTTAGTGAAGAATGCCTTCTTAAATCTTTATAGCTTAGTTCTTCTTGGTTAAAGAAGAATAAAACTTTTCAACATTTTTTTTTTGAAATTTTTATTCAATTTTCTTTTGCTACATTTTTATTAATTTCAATCTCAATAAATTTCTGAATTTTTGTTTGAAAATGTTTTTGAGAAATATATCTCAAGACAGATTAAATTTTTTCTTTACTGGCCTATAAAACAGGAATCATTTATGGAGAAGGCAAATTTACAAGATAATATATGAAAATATGTAAAAAGCAAAATATTTGAAAGTATGAAAATTTTTACTTAAATTAAATTATCATAAATAATATTTTTTTTTTTATTTTTAACTTATATTTCTTCACATTTTTACTGTCACCATTTGTAAACGTGCTAAACTTTTTATGATATTAAATGATATCATAAAAACTTTTGTTATTAAATGAGACGAGCTTTTGATATTAAATGAGACAATCTTATATATAGAAATAATTTTAGTAATAAACTACATTTTAATAAATTTTAAAACCAACATACATTATAAATACTTTCACCACAAATTTAAAAGTTGAGCTCAAGGAATTTCAAATAACAAATGCATCTGAATGGAAAACTCTTAAAAATTGCTACATTATTTTCAATTACTCTTTCTTTGAAAAATATGATTCCTTCAGAAACGACTTTTTTCTCAACTAAGTATACACTTCTGTTCTTCCGCATAATGATTTTTAAAATAATATTCTCCAAAAATAACAGCTTTAAAATAATGGCTATTACCTCATTTTTTCACTAAATATCTTTCTTTTAGTATTGAAATGCTTTACATTTATATTAATTTGCCATGTTTTCCCATTGTATATCATAAATGGTTTCCCATTTTTTAATAAAAATAAACTTAGATTGGTGAAAATAACCAAATTTTAGATCCCATGCATTTTAATTATGTCATATTAGGACACTAGCTAGTTTTTACGTGGGAGGAAATACATTAAAATAAATCTTACGAATTCAAAATTGACAAAAAATGGTTTTATCTCCATTCTGTTTGCTTTACAATTTAATTATAGTGTCTATATTTCTTTTATGAAATAATGCAGCCTGCGGTTTTTATATTTGTTCACTTTTTTAATAATATGAATTATGTTTACATTTAGATTATTTATTATCTAGTACTTAGATTTTTGATAATTTAACGGAAAAAATAGTCTTGAAGCAAAGCAGAATATAATTTTTATCAGCTATGTTTTGTGTATACATGGTGTATTTTAATTTCATCTTATTCAGGATGACCCAAATTAAAGTTACCCTATTCAGAGCTACATACTGCCGTAACTATTCATCAAAAAATTCTGAAATTTCGGGTACGCCTTAATAAAGGAAAGGAAAAAACATTTTGCTAAACAAAAATTTAGTTCCCAATGTCGCCACTATAGGGCGTATTATCAATTATTTCATTATAAGAATTGCACATTAGCTTGGAATTTATCCAAGTCATGTTCTATATGATGGCCACCATTGTCAGATACCCTCTGAAATCTGAAAATGGCATGCTCGACAGTAGATCGTAGTGTATGCGTTAAAATATTGAACACTTGGCGGTAAATATTGGCTTTAAGATCAAACAATGTTATCGGGCTGTCACGGACAACTAGATCTTTCAAATATATCAAGAGCCAAAAATCGCATGGATTAAGGCCTGATAACCGGGAAGGCCAAACATTATTGAAGTGGCGGCTTATTACTCTTTCTTCTGTAAAATGTGTTTTCAGAATATTTTTACACAATTTACAGAGTGTGGAGTTACAACATCCTGCATAAAAAGCGTTCGTCAAAACATTGGCGTGATTGTAGAGCCGGAACAAATACATTCTCCAACAACGATGTATATGGCACTTTAGTGATAGTGCATGTCACTGCTCCTCATGGAGTTTGTTCCTCTAAGAAGTACTGCTCCAAAATAAAAAAAGCATTAAACCCATGCAATACCGTTACTTTCGGTAAATGTAACGGGACATCTAGGGTAGAGCAGGGATGTTCTGTAGCACAAATTCGGCAGTTATGTGTATTCACCGAACCGTCTAAAGGGAAATGAGCTTCGAACCACAAAATGTTCCAAGGCCATTCAGAATCGACTCACACCGAGCAAGAAACTGCAGTGAGAACGTTAATCGTGCGTCAAAATCTTGCGGATGTAGCTGATGAACAAGTGATATTTTTTATGGATAATATCCTAGGATATTCCTGAGGATCCGATGCACAGTCGAACGTGGCCTATCCAACACTGTTGCCACATGGTAAACACTACTTCTAGCCATGAAGTTTGATGTTCTGTCCTCTTCCACTTGAAGTGGAACGTCCTCAACGACTTCTGAAGGAACTGATTTTCTTCCTCTTCCAGAACGAACACCCAATGATCCTGTTTCTTCAAATTTCTTAATCATTTTTTTAATCCTTGATACGTCATTAGACCTGTTCGATGATCCTTCAAAGTTCGAAATTTTCTTAAGGCTGCTGGTGCTGAATCATGGTTTTGATAAAACAGTTTGACCAATAAAGTGCGATATTGCAAACAAAGTCATTTTGAGTCGCGAACACACTGGTATGAAATTTTCAAAGAATGCATTCCCTTTTATACTGACTAGCTGTTAAGTGACCTTGCAACATTTGCATATGCTATAATTTTAAATACTTGGTTAGTTGGTTGGTTGAATTAACGTCGCACTAGAACGGTGCATTGGGTTATTGGCGACGGCTGGGGATCCATCGGGTAGGGCAGACCCACTTTACGAATACGCCCTCTAGGGGCGATATTTGGAACTGAATTTTTTTTAGCAAAATGTCTTTCCCATCCCTTTAGTAGGCGTGCCCAGAATTTCAGAATTTTTGGATTAATAGTTAGGGGCGGTATGTAGCTCTGAATAGGGTAACTTTAATTTGGGACACCCTGTACTAGAAATAACATGTAATGTTGTAAAGATATGCATTCATTTTTGGAAAAGAAACTATAATTTACCAGAATCCTTTTTTGCTGAGTATCTCATTAATTTTGATATAAATAATATCATTTTTGAATGGTCCAGTCACATTAATGTGACCAACTGCCAAAATCCAGAATAAACATCTTTCGTAGAGGGAACAACTGCGAGATGTGAAGGAAGTCGATTAGGTTGCTGAACGAGTCCACAAGGTTATAGAGCAATGCCAACCCCAATGCCGTGGCCAGAACGCAATTATGCGAACAATCCTTTACAGTTGGCCTACTGAATATCGACTGTGTTCATCTCTGTGCAATTTACTGGTCAGGGGAGTAGGAATAAACTCATCCTGGTGCTCTTTGAACCATGCGCGTACAACTGCGAGCTTTATGACACATTGCATTGTACTGCTGCTATCATCCCGAGGAAAAACAATTCGCATGTAAGAATGAATATGATCCGCAAGGATACTTGTGTTGATCTATGGTGTCTCACGCTATGATGAATACCATCGAAGATACATCCAGTGGATACCATGGAAGCATCCCTCGAACCCTAATGTTCCTTCTTACAGCTTGGATCATTTTGGCAATTGTTGAAAGGTGTCTTCTGTCAGACGTTTTAAGCGGTATGCGTCACATTCATATGCACGATGGAACATAAAAAGTAATACATCGAAAAAATACACTTGTCTCCACTCAGTGGAAGGCCAGTTGGGTACTGGCTTGCAAATTTCAGTCTTCGTCGCCGTTGAGCAGCAGTCAGCATATGTGAATTAACCAGGCATCTGATGAGGAGGCACATTCACAGCAACATTCGCTGAACCGTCGTTGTGGGGACACTGCAGTTTAATTATACATTTTTTTTTTGGATACGCTTATCTTGCAGTCAATATTTTTATAAATATTCAGAACAAAGAAATCAAGAAACAGATCTTAAGCCTTCAATAAAAGCAATAATATCATAAAGGTACCACTTACATGTGCTTTTAATTTAACATATCAGATACAATATGAAAAAAATGTAACAATAAGAAATACCCACAAAATAAAAATTATGACTCTTTTAGTTTATTATAATTGCTTTGAAGTGCATAATTATTTTCTAAATTTGATAGGAATTTTTTTTCATGAACATTTTATTTCCCTTGACTTGAAACATTTAACAGAAACTACTATAGTCCCTAAGAAAATCTCGTCTCTTATTTTACTACGGTTTATTTTCTTGATTTTGAAACATACATTACTTTCGTTTGCTATACTTCTCATCTCTTTTTGTAGCATTTCTGGTTTATTTTTTTCCTCTGAATTTATTTATAAATTTGAAAACTCTATTTTTCAGAAACATCTCTTTTAGTTGATTTTGTTTATTTCAAGAAGAAATATTCAGAATCTCGGTATTTTTATTTACAGGAAATGCCTTACTTTTTCAATTCTTCTTTTGGAAACATTTTGTACAAAGCAAAAATTTGCAGCACCTCCTAATGGCTTAGGCAAAGTATCTTATGTAATCACAATCTATTTTTTGACGATCATCTAGAACGATTCATTTTTGTTCACTAATAAGGTCCTTTCAATCATTTTAAATTGCATGATTTACTCTTTTTTT
>JAPMOQ010008609.1:28571-70397 GCA_026543055.1 Argiope trifasciata | reverse complement strand
TCCATGGAGGTCAGAGTAGGGGTGTTTTATTTCTGGCCACCTTGTATATATATATATATATATATATATATTAGTTTTAAAGAACAGTAGCTATGTTTAAAAAAATCAGTTTAGATATACATAAAGAATATATTTTAATCTGCTATGGTGTGCTAAAAAACAATTTATTGTTTAAATCGATTTGATTCGTTTTTTCATTTTAATAAAAGCATAATTTATTAAACCAGGTAACAAATTTTCATAAAGTACTTCGTAAAATATGAAAAAAATTCACCAAAAAATTTCAACAATGATATGATTATTTCAATTTTGTTAAAATGCAATAATGCTATAAAATTGTTATTTGTTGATATTTTTAATGCATTGATATACTGATACACTGATATTTACTAATATTTTTAACATATTGATGCTTTTAACATACTGGTGTTTTTAATACACTAATACATACTGATACTTTTAAAGAATTATTTAGAACAATGTCGAATTCTACCTATAAAATTCTGCTTTTCAGATTGAGTTAATTAATATACAAAAATTATTCGAAAAGATTATTCCTAATTTATTCCTTTTTGAATAAATTAAGTGAATTTATTTCAAAAAATATGAAACAAATTCATGAAACAAACTATTTTTATCACAATTTTACAGTTGAAATTATTTGTTATTATAATCGTTAAAAAAAAGAAAATTGTAGAAAAAATTTGTGCTAAGTTTTAATAATTTAATTTTATTTGCAAAGATTATTTTAGAGATTTTATATCAAATTCAAACGTTTATATATTGATAACATTGCTTTGGCAAAAAAACGTTCACTGACAATAGATTGCTATTATAATAATAAAATATTTCTTCTCTCATCTAAGGGATATAAATTCAGGAATATTTTTAAAAAGAAGATCAACGAGGAGTACATTTTGGAAAGTGGAGTAATTATTTTTGACTATTTTATCTGGGTTTTTACGTTATTGCTGATGATTTATTTTACGATGCAGTTTTTTTTCATTTGTTAATTATGAATCATAATAATAATCGTTTCTATTCCTTGTAAATATTTAAGGTGCCACTTTTTAAAATAAAATAAATTCTAACGGATCTCAAATAAATGAAAATTTACTACATGTGTTTATGGTTTATTTGCTACAAGGATATTTAAAGGAACTCATATATTTATTGATACTATTTATCAGGCAAACATTACTGTCAAAGGTTTATTTTTTTATCTACATTAGTGGATTACTGTTCCAATTATGGTTTGGTAATATCATTTCAAAAAATAATATCTGACTTATTAGACGAGAATTGTAATGTTTGAATATGAATTTCAATTATTCTTCCCTTAATGTACTTTATCATTATATTAATGTAACATAAAGTAGTAAACAGAAATATGTATTTTAATATTAAGCTAAAACCCAAGCATACATGATGTATTAAAATACTTTTTACAGTTAGAAAGAAAAAAAAAGCATTGTTTTCTATAATTAAGGTCAAAGTAATTGGCAAGAAATTCTTGGGAATCTATTTCAGATTTTTTCTTATTTTTTCAATAAAAATAATTTTCATGTTTGCTAATATCGCGTATAAGCTGACAAAATAGCTTAATACATTCTCACTCCAAAATATGGTGTCAAAAGTCGGTAAATGAAACTTTATATATATAAAAAAGCAATAGCCGATTATTGTAAAAATGCGAGAAGAAAACATATAGGGTTTAAAACTTGATTAAAATAAATGAGGACTAATATTTAAAATTTCACATAAATAATGCATTTATTTCAAATAGAAAGCCTCATCTTTAAATCAGTTCACTTTTCTCTTACATTTAGGTTGCTTCCTCGCTTAGGGGTAACACGTCTTTTCCGTGATCTGGGGATTCCTTTCACGTCCCGGATTCGAGTCCTGATCCGGGCATGGCTGTTCTTCCCTTGTGTTCTATCTGTGAGATGTGTGAATGAGTCTCCCTCCCACAAAGAGGGGTTATGCAAGCAAATGTATGTGTTATTTGATCTAGAAGTTAGATTTCTGCCTTAGGATGCTCAGGGGTCTTTACTCTCAGAAGTCACTGCATCCTCTTTCCCTGTTAACATCATTTAGGGTGCCTGACTAACCCTATTCAATCAAATATACTCAAACAACCTGTGAAGGGTAAATGAGAATAAATTGATGTAAAATTCAATGATCATTAATGAAAAAAATAATTTAATCAAATAAAATAAAAGAAATGAGAAAAATTAATCAAACTGAGGTTCTTTAAGAATGTAATACTGAGCAGAACTATCGTCAAGAAAGGAACAATGAGTGGTATTAAATTATACATCTTATTTAGTTCTTTCCCTTCTTTCGGGCATTCTAAAAATATCCATGCTTTGGGAATAAAAGATTATGTACATTATTAGAAGTTGACTAAGATTAGTTATACTAAATCTGATCAAAATTTGACTGCTATGACAGTCTACCTCTTTCGACGTGCTAAAACTAACGTAACTTTTAAAAAAAGTGCAGCTGCAGCAAAATACACAAGAGTTGCTCAAATGAAAAGACAGGAAATGTCGTAGCATAGTAACCATTTATGTATTTGCCCATGTCGTAATGGTAGATTGTATAGATCGGTGAGTGCGCGGGAGTCCGCATCAGCAGGACAAGACAGAGACTCTTATTAAGATCGCCGTTCATTTGACGTGGATTGTCCAATTCCTCCAGCATAAAAGAACCATTATCTCTGATATGTACTGTGAGATAATCCAAAGTCTATGCAAGTCCATCAAGAGAACAGAACTACTCATGGAAGGAGTAGTTATCTTCCATAATAACGTGCGTCCACGCATCTCAAGAGTCACAAGCGGACTTGGCCAAGTTCTGGTGAGAGCACTTCGATCATCCACCCTACAGACCGGACATATTGTTTTTATGTGTTTGATCCCATGAAAAAACATCAAATGGAAGCACTTCAAAATGAATGCGAACTCAAGGGCGCTGTGAAGGTCTGAATCTCTTCACGGTCGCATGAATTCTGGGAATATGACATCCTTCTTCTCGTTAATCAATGGAATCGTTGAACTCAGGTTTAGGGTGTATATTTTGAATAATGTCTTCATTTATAAACACAGTATCGTTTCGTATTTTATCATTTGTACACTCCCTTGTAGTATGTTTGAGGAATTGTTCAAAGATATTATTAATAATGAAAAGACGTTACAATAATAATATATGATATTCAATGGTGTACTAACATTTATTTTGAAATTACTGTTTAATTCCATATCATGAAAGAGAAAATCATTATAAAAGTACTTCAATTGTTTTGAGGTTTTAATTTGTTTAAAATCGATTTTTTATAAACTCTAGAATGAATAATAGTTTACGGTATTGTTTCAGAGATGTAACAAATTTTACATTTAGCTACATTCTAAGACATTTGAAAATTTTATGTATGGAAACAGTTATAAGCATACAAAGTTAGTTCTTAGTATTTGAATTTTAGTCCTTACTTTAGTGCTAATTTATGACAAAATCAACAGTTAATTGAGGCATTTAAGCAACAATGGCTACAAAAGAGATAAAATAAAAAATGCAGAGTTCGCATATTGTGCAGAAACAATAAAAAACAAATAAAACATTAAAAATGTTATGACTTATTAAAATCCTTATAAGTTGCATAATCTAAAGATTATAATCGTGCATAAATTCTTTAAATTTTGCTTTAATCAAATACTTTTTAACGAATAAGTACTTTAAAATTAACATCAAAAATATTTATACTAATGAAAAACAGATAAGATTTCAATCGCCTATCAATCTCTTAATTTTTTGATTGAATGATACAAGGAGTGTTCAGATGAAAAGGTACGAAACGATACTGTCGTTATAAATGAAGACTTTATTTTAAGTCTACACCAGCTTAGCTCAACAATCATATTGATTAACGGGCCGAATGATTTGTTCCGAGAATTCATGTGGCTATAACGAGACTCAGTTCTTCACAGGGTCATTCAGTTCACCATTCGAGTTGAAGCGGTTACAATTTTAAATGTTTCTTCAAGGGACAAACCATATGGAATTCGCAGGACAACATTTTTGGTCTCTAAGACGGATGATCGAGCTTCTGCCACTCGAACTTGGCCAGTTCCGCATAACCAGACTCTTGACATGTGTGGACGTACGTTATTATGGAAGCTAACAACCCCTTCTATGAGTAGTCTTGTTCTTTTGTTCTTGATGGACTTGGTAGTCTTTGGACTATCTCACAGTACACATCAGAATAAAGGATTATTCTATGTTCAATGAATTTAACAATCCACTTCATTCGGACAGCTCTCTTAATAAAAGAGTCTGCCATCTCGTGCGCATGCTCTGATCCATACTGGAGTCCCCTATAGCATATCTAGATGTCTCGTTACTTTCTGCCATAGTGGCATACGATATTAAAGTATAGGAAGTTTTGAGCCTTCTCATTTGAAAACCTTTTGTATTTCATTTAACTATTCGTCGTTTCAAATTACCAAAGGGAGAAATTAAGTAGTGACAGACATATAATTGTGATTGACGAAAAATAGGTTATTGTAATTGCTTATTAGCCCCGGCGTGTTACTGGGGCTATTCAAGCATTAGTTATCAGTTTACCTCCAGATATTATATCAATTCCAAGAGCAAAAGAAAAGAATAAACTATATAATAATTTTAACAAAAATATACTGTGTAGATGTTTAAAAGTTTGCCATTATTATACTTAGACCAATATTTTCAAATAAAACTAAAAGTTTATTTCATTTATTTTATAATATTTGAAATGTTACTTGAATATAAAAAAAAAATATTTTCCTTCTTTCTATACTTTGTAAAATTATTTTAATATTTCGAAACATTATTTATCGTTGATTTTATTTCAGAAATAACAAAGTATACTGAAAAAATCTTAAATCCTAAACATTTTTTTACAATTCTTGCCTTTGTATCTTAATCAGTTTGAAAAACATTTTTCGCAATTCGAAGAAAAGATTTGGCAACACTTCCAAATGTGCTGGGAAGATTACCTCTTTAAATTTTTTTACAATGGAGCTGTTAGATTTTTTTGTTAGGGAAAAAAACAACTTTGAGCTGCATTTAAGTGACGTGATTGACTCCCCTTTTTTAAAAAAAATATATATACTCTTTTTCTCATTTTGGAATTCAAAAAAATAAGAACATGAAAATAATTGTATAATACAAAAATTCTTTTCAAAGAGAGAGGGAAACAAGTGAAAAAAATTGAAAGTTTTTTTTTATTAATCTTTTTTTAAAAAAGAAAAGAAAAGAAACCTGAACACTCCATGGATAAAATTTCTTTTTAACAGCTGCTTTAACAAACTGTGTGGAGTAAAAAGTACTAAAAAAAGCCTCTAAGATTTATTTAATAAATTATTATTTTTTTCAAATTATTTTTTTCACACAGCAGTACAAATAATACAAAGCTAAGAATATTTATTTCGAGAATAAGCTTGAAAGTATGACTGGAAGAATTAAAACCGAAACATTAGAAGCTTCAAACTATGAATTTAAACTTTAATTAATGGAATATATTGGTTATATAGAAGCGAATCAAAACGCGTAGTCCTGCTTCTCTGCTTCTGATTCAAGCTATTAAAAACACACATATATATACTTTAAAAGGAGAGGGATTATATGTGCATGTGTGTACATTCACATATATATGCATTTCACAAATAATTAATGCTCTTTGCTTTTTTTTTCCAAGCAAAGTGGTACGCTTCTGTTGAAACAAATTAATCAAACATTGGCTGAAGAAAAATGTACAGATTTAACTTTTATTCAAACATACTTCCATTAAGTGATGCATTTGCTCTGTTGTCAAAGAAACTTCCACAAGTTGTTAAAAAATCACTAGAAAATAAGTGAGATAACATCATCATGATATTATAAAACTAGACTTCTTGAAATTAAAAAAAATCAGATAAAAGTCATCACGTAAGCATTTGGACATTAAAGACTATTTGTTTCTTGATGAAAATTCCACAATATATGGAATACATTTCAAATGTCGTTGCCTCAGTATTTTTAATCAGTCAACTTCCTTAAAATTTCTTTATTCCATTATAATTTAATACATGGATAATTTTTCTTCCTTTACTAATGATAAATCCATACTAAGAATTTTAAATTAAAAATATATTATTCAGAAAATTTATTTCAATAAAATAAGGATACTAATCTCATACATCTTTTCTTTAAAAAATCTGTTGCAAAAAAAAATGTGGTACAATTAATTTGTCACAAAATATCGATGCTATTGATTTCATGCATTTATTCAAATTTTGAATATAAACTAAATTTTGTGATTTTTTTTTTCAAATGATTGTTAGAGCCAAGTAGTTCTTCAGATTCTGAACGGATTGAAATATTCACATCTGTAATTAACTTTATTGAGCCTTAGAAATGATTAATAAAAGGCATTCAGATTTATTCTTACAGAATAGGAGTTTTATTTGTTACATAGAATACTGGTGATATACTTGATACTTGTGTATATTGTGAAAACAATTTATAAAAAATGAGACAATAGCAATTTATATTACTTCATATAAATTAAATTTCGCTAACTTATAATTTAAGACTGGCAAGAATAAAATTAATTACCATTTAATGAAATTCATGCAATGCATTTCAATTAAAATATTTCATTGGTCAATTTATGTTCGTTATTTTATGTTATAACACTTACATTATTTAAAATTCTTACAAATATTTTCAAAAACTAATTATGAAAAAAAATATCACTCTTCCTTTTTTAGTTTTTTTATTATCTGCCTTCATTGTTGTGACTTATGACTCGTTACAAGACCGCTGACATCTGTTATCGATGTAAGCTGTATGAGCGTTTCACATGTTTTCAGTACCACCAACTAGGGTCAAGAGTACAACTTAGCTACTTCATGCGTAGCTTCCAATCGCTTGCACAATTCTTTTTGACAGAAGAGCACATTCACACATTTCACAGATAGAGCATAGAAGAAGAAAACAGCAGACGTCCTGGAAGAGAGGTCGCGCGTCTTCTCCATGATCTGGGAGGTCTGGGCTCGACTTCCGGTTCATGCATGGTTGTTCTTCCCCTGTTTTATCTGTGATATGTATGAATGTGCCCTTTTATAAAAAAAAGGCTTGTGCAAGGAAATAAGTTGTGTGCGAGTGAGAAAGTCGTACTCTTGGTCGTAGTTGGTGCTACTAAAAACAAGAGACACGCCCTATCATCTTAAATCCCTGTCTTCGTATTAGTGGGCTTGTCCAATGGCAAGTGCCATAAGAAACAACAACAGAAGAGCAACCATACCTGAACCGACACTTGAGCCGGAGAGGTCCAGATCACGGTGAAGATGCACTACCCTTATGACAGGACATCGATTATTTCTTCGTTACTCTGTATTGTATTTTTCAAAAGGAATTTCGAAAAAAAAATTGTGGATTTTACTTTTACGATTATAATTTGTTTTATAAATTATAATACTTAATACTGTTACTTCATCAGTTTTTAAATTATCTGTTTGTCTTAGATATCCTTTATAATTCTATTTAATGTCTTGTTAGAATTGTCTCCTTTATCTTTATTTTTCTTTTCAAAAAAAAATCTTATCTTGAAGCTGAAAGAAAACGCTGTAGTAACATATCCATGCGTTCTAAAAGACCAGCAACTTCTTTTTCATGATGATGTAGTTTGATTCTTATCTAAAGAATAGAAGAGAAAAAAAAGCTCTCAACAAAATAAGTTTCAGGGACATTAAGAAACTCGTCTCTTTCTTTTCGAAGTCCAAATTTTTTCAGTGCTTTTATGAGATAAAAAACGGAAAGAACGTGTAAATAATTGCATAAAACAAAATCTTGTCTCGGTGTACAAGAGAGTAAAGTAGAGCATAAAAGCGTGGAAAGCTTTTAAAATCTCTTTAAGCGAGAAAAAAAGCCGAATTTACACGGGCGAAATTACTTTTTAACAGTTACACTTACATTTTAGATTTTGCTGAAATGCAATAGATTAAAAAAATCTTCTGCTCCTTTTTTCTTTAATTTTTTTTATTATTTTTATTGTTCCGAAATTTATTGCAATTGTGTAAGAGTTTTCAGTTCTTTTGGGATATATAATTTTTATTTCAGAACAATATTTTAAAAAAAGCTTGTATGATTAAACTAATCAGTAAATTATAAAAATTATAAATGTATAAAGGAAGTTTAAATTTGTAGAATGTTCAATTGCTTAGGTATTGGCTAAATTAATGATTAGAACATGATTTTTCGTTTACGTCATAGATTATGTTTTAATTTTTATCTAATGTACGACTGCTGGCAGATAGGCTAAAATAATGATTAAAACTTGATTTATAATTAAATTATTCGATTATATTTACCGAATTTACAATTGCTGGGAGATTGGCTAAAATATGGATTAAAATATGATTTACCATTCATGCCTTGCATTATTTGACAATGTTTACCGAATGTTCAACTGAAGGAAAGTGGCAGGATAATGATTAGAATTTTCATGCTTCAGATTATTTGATAATATTTTCTTTTACAGTTTCATGACAATATTCAGAATATAAACAACGAAATTTTTTATTAATGAATCAATTATAAGATTAAATTTTAATGGGCATTACAAACATGAAACAGACTTATATGTGAGTATAATTCATCGTTATTTCTCTATAAATTTTATACATTAAATTTATTAAAATATTTTATTATTGCAAAACTTGCTTTTAGTTTTAGGCATCTGCTCTAAAATATTGTATGATCTGAAAAAATGCTATATGTCATACTTTACTTACTTCAAAAAAGTGTTATATGCCATACATTAATTATTTCATCCAGTTAGTTTATCAAGAGTTCGGTTTGTCACATATGCATATTTTCTGATAAAATAGCGACAATAACACAACTAATCATTGTTGACTTCTTTTAGTTTTAATGATGCTTCAACATGGTGATTTTTTCCTTGGACGAGCTTTGGATGTTCTAAGCATACCAATTCATATTCGCATACGAATTCTAAAACTTTTATTGTTTCTAAAATTCATTTAATTATTGGATTGATTATAATACCTTTTGTTCATTCATTAAAGATCCTACCCTAATTTCTAGTGCAGTTTAGCAGCAGAAAAATAAAACCACAAACCGTTTTAACAGACTTTAAGAGCAATTAATTCGCTGCCAATAAAATGCATTATATATAATTACATGCACCATTTAATATAACAAAATAACATGCATTTATCATAATAATGACAAACAGATAAAATACAAAAATAGATCCAAACCACCGGTGTAACTGTAACTTCTATATTATTTATAGAATTTTAACTTTTGTCATTGCAAGAAAACAGAAACCCTATGCGAACAGTATTCCATTTGCAATGGAAAGAATTAACTAACATAAACATTTAATCGATATGTTTAAATGTAAAATAAAGGGACAATTGAGATACTTCCTCAGTTGCGTTGTCAGGCCATCGAACTCGATTTGATTTAAAACTCGAGGTCAATAACCTTCAGCTTTCATTATTTAACACATTGAGAACCTATAATTAGCTTTATTTATATTACATGGGGGAGAGGAGAGAAAATTGCAGCAAAATCCTGACAGTTTCCTGCATAGTTGCTTAATAAATAGTGGAATATTTGTTTGACATTTGGAATAAAAGTTACTTTGGCATGTGTACAGAGAGGTTTCGGAATGCTTACTTTTTTATGTACAAGTCATTTTTGTAATAACTTTAAATATTTGGCGTTACGGCAAGCAAATATAAAGAATTGTTTTTCGCTTTGATGACCTGAGAAGTAATTTTCATTTATTTTCTTAATATTTAGGAATTCCATTCCAATTTCTCAATTATGGTGTTCTATGTATTTTTTCAGAATGGTCAAATAAAATCAATTTATTAGTAATTTTAGATTACTGGATATTAACTATATCAAATGTAAATAGTAGGAAAAAATACTTAATAAAAGTAGTATTGAAAAATTATTTGGATTTAATGGATTGTAGAAATAAATGTTTTTTGAAAAATTTCCAGGGATTTTGATTTGTTCCTATTTATCTGCATTTGCGATGCCAGTAAAAGAAGTAAAAATATAAACATCCATTATAATTACTTGAGTGTCATTTATTTTGATTTATGTTTTAGAAAGATTATTTTATGATAATTATTACAGAAATCTAGTTACCAAAATCAGAAAGCAAGATATTTTATTTTGTGATATATACTTTATATAAGTTTAAGAATACTGGAGTTGAAAAAATTTAGATGGACGCAAGATTTTATTTAATTAGATGCCTAAGAAGTCTCTGCTCCAGGTTATTCCTCATCAAAGACATGGATTTAATATTCTTTTGAATGTCTTCAATAGTTCCAGATATGAGTATTGATAAAATTTTGCTCCATAGTATGTTAATTGATTATGTTTTAAAATTAAAATTCACATTATAACTGCTTTATGCTTTGGGTCGCAAGAAATTGCAACATTAATTTATTACTTTACATATTATCTCATTTTATAATTCGAATAGCAATTTATCTTGCTGACAGTGCTTCAGTTCCCGATTTAGTTCAAGTGCATATCAAAATTAAATCATTTAAAGCTTTGTTTTATTATAGTTTCGTGTTTTCTTTTCAATGTGTATCTAAATAAAATGCTTAATCCAATTAAAAATTATTTTTGAAAACATGTTTGTACCCATAGATATTATACAGGTCCAAATATTATAAAAATATGGGTTAATATAAAGTTGGAAAATGTGGATAATTTTATTTGAGAGACAGACTGTTGTAAAAAAACTTTTACCAATGAAGATAGAATAGCAACTAGTTTCTATACAGAAAATATATGACTTTTTTTAACTACCTTATGCTTTTATACAATGATTTCTTATTCTTAAAATGAGTTAATTGTAAATCAGCGTAATACTCAGGCCTATTTTTAAATGAGCTTTTTTCTTAGTATTTTTTATCAATTTTATTTCATGGACCCAGATGAGGAAAAATGCTCATCCAAATATATCGGATATCAATCAATAAAAAAGGCATATGAAATTATTATTGCAATGTCCTCGATTTTGAATAGTTCTACACTGTAAATTAGGTGTGATATGAGGTTATCATCTTGCTAAAGGAATTGATTCCAATTGCATGTAGAGCATTTTTTGCTAGGCAGTGAATGCAAGTTCAAGTAAGTATAAAATGTGAAGCTGAGTTTTCGCACTGAATGTAATGACATCCCATTAAATAAATACGAAGTTACTAATATTCATATTTGATTTTTTGTTGAATTTGATTAACAAGAAGAACATTTTTTTTTGTTTGAGTCCATTGCACACGTCTTGATAGAATGCTGAAATGGGCCCTCTCTTTGAATAAGAATATAAACCGGATTTTAGAATATAAATTGGAATAAAAAAGGTTTCCATATTTTTTTTATCTGTTTGCGTCCATAATAATTTGCCATTTTGAAATATCTTCACTTTGAAATTCCAATTGTTCAGTTCCATTTTCTGGACTTTTTGTTTAGTCTGTATTTGATTTTATGCATCTGGATATAGTCAAATGGGTATAATATATGATATGACGTTGTCCCTCAAACATACTACGACTTGGGTTATGTAATGCTATTGAAGAGAAATATTTTAAAAAGTTCAAAGGAGCATGGAAAACATTTTACTGTTTTTTTCGTAAGAATGATTGGCAGATATTCTGGAAATAAAATGCATCTTTTTATATCAGATATTTTGAAATGAAATTTTGTGTGGAAGACCATGAGGAAAGTTATCTTTTTCGCTACGTTCGTTTATAATGTATGTCCTTTGTAGAACTTACTATCCCTAGATTTAAGATGTCGAAAAGTTTCCCTCGATATATTAAGTTGCATTTAACTTCTAAAATAATATTTATGTCTATTTTATATATTGTTGTGGCTTTTATATCAATCCACAATAATCTTTTATTGAAAATAAGCTTATTTTCAATGCCAATGGGAAATAAAAAAAATGAATTCAAATTCGGCTTAGAGTTTCGAATTTTATTAAATTTGAATTTCTAAGCAATTTTTTTTGCTACATTTTAATGAGTATTCGTATTTAGTTATGCCAAACATATTATTGCCAATTTTAATGAATTTATTCCCATTGTTTTTGTACTATATATAATTACTACTTTTTAGCTGCTTTTATGAGTTTAAAGATTTAAGTTAAAGCTAAACATTTTGGAAAAATTTCCAATTTTGTAAGAAAACTCATATTTTTTTTTTAATTATCTTATTCTTTCATTGAAAGACCGGTAAAATTCTTAAATAAACCTAAGGTTATATTTCAATTCATAAAATTGTTAAAACATAGTAAATATTTTGGGGAAAATTTCATTTCAATATCTATAAAGCATTTTCTAAAAGCATGTTTGCAGCAAGAAAAAATATTGGACATTACAGTTTTCCAGAAAACCTAATCTAAAGATTTTAATACAAAACAAACAATTTTGTTATCACGAGCGTTTTTTTAACGAAATAGTAATAAACATAATTTTTGTTTGAGATATGATTCTTCAAAAATTAAAGGGGGCAGAAATGAGAAAAATCTCTTTGATATTGCTGCGTAGATAGAACTCAAGAAAACGCAGGTTAAATTAATTTATTAGCTCAAGTCTGAACTAAAAACACTAGGACTGAGAGATCTTCAACTTTTATACTAGCAGGGAAGGTTCTAGAATACAAAGAGTCTGCTGGGATTCGAACACATGATCTCCTGACTCGAGCATCATAGCCATTCAGCTATGCTGACTTGGCAATGCTTCGTTTCAATGGGGCAATATTTTTATAAACTATCTTTTATAATAAAGTAAAAATACATTCATTCCAAATGCATTCATTTTACATTAAAATAAAATCGTGTTTCTGGGGAATATATTAAAAACTTTTGCCATGTTTCTTTAAAATTTATATAGATATATAAGCAGATGAATAATTTAGCACATGAAACCATCTTTCGCTTCATCCAATGCATGTTTATCTAATGTTTATTGCAATAAGGGTAAGGGCCGCGGTGATCTGGTGGTAAGGTCTCGGCTTCGGAACCGGAGGGCTTCAGTTCGAGACTCGATTTAACCGAAGAACCGTCGTGTGAGGGGGTCTCTTGCACGTTAAATCTGTCGGGCCAAACGTCCTCCCGCTGGTGTAATGTGAAGAGGGGTCGTTCAGGTGTCGTCCTCATCATCTGATATTGGTTCAAAATTACGAGGTCCGTCCAAAATAGTCCTCCCGTTCCTTTAAAACTGGACGTTAATATAACTAAACTAAACTAAGCAATAAGGGTAAAGTAAAATTACTCATTAAAGCGCTCATTATGAAAAACATACATTAAAGCTGTTTTGATTTGCAAATCATAAAATTGCTGTTTTATGAAAAGTCTTTGCATGTAAATTCACCATTTCTTGTATGTAACGGTGAATAAAACATGAAAATAACACTTGCATTAACAATTATTTCTTTTTTATAAAATAAACTTTGTTCTAATTATTAATAACTGAGTTTGGTATAAAAATATTTATAAACATTTTTATTTCCTTCCTTCACTTTGGAACAGTCATTTACCAACACTAGAAAGCTTCTTCAATGTTGATGGATTTCTTCATGTTTTGATCGTTTCAAACATTTTTTTTTTATTTCAAAAAAATATAAACCATTACATTCAAAGATTAAAATAAATTGGTATTATGTGTATTATATCTTTTTATCATGTACAATATTTTTAAACTTAAGTTAAAAACGCATTTTTTAGCATTTGTTTGAAACTCCGATTTTCTGAGATTTAAACAGAAGGTGTTGGATTTAACGTACATCAGCATATTACACTTCCGGCATCTCTTCTCAACAGATTCTACGAAAGATGTTGATTTTCTGTGAAATATGTAATAAATTATCAATCCTTTTCTCACCGATACGTCTTCACAGAGCACTTACTTTCTGAGACAGCATTATCGCATTCTGTTTTGTGGTAAAAAGATTCTGAGACAATGGTCTCGAATTCAGAGATGGAAGTATAATGCATATATACATATCAAATTCAAGAGGTAATGGATTTTTGAAGTACAATATAATAGTTTTGATATTTATGTAAGAAGTTCAGAATATGTGGAGTTTGAGTTTGGTTTCATTCCTTACACTTTTTTTTTCTGCATAAAAATTTAAAAATTATGCAGTAATTGGTTCTTTAAATTTTTTGCAAAATTAACATGTCGAGTATCTCTGGAATTTCAATTCAATTTATTCTTTTGAAGCGAATTGGCAACAAAAGAATTAAAGAACTCTTTTTATTTCATTAACTGTTTGACAGCATTATTTTTATTTTCGAATTTTTCATTGTTAACTGAATAATTATTTCTGATTAATTATTGAATAATTATTTCTAATATCTGTAACTGAGTCAGAAAGTTTTTTTTTTTTACTTTATGCCATCTTTCTTGCTTTTTATTCTTGTTCTCTGTGGAGTCAGGATACGTTCAATGTTCTTCGGAGTCATGTTTAAGTACATTTTTTTGTTGTTAAATCTATGAGAAAGTAATTTTTTAACAAGTTCAAACCTCATTGTAAACTTTATTTTAAGAAGATTTAATATGAATATGTGATATTTGATATTTAATATGGAGATCAAAAATATCAAACTCCATACTTTTAATCCTTTCTTCAGTAAAATGAATAAAAAATATAATCATGATAATTATTAAAATTGACGTGATTTGATATCTACATTATTCAGACACTCCCTGTTGAATTTGAAAAAAATATTTTTGAAATCATGTTATCCTTTGAACTGGTTTCTCAAAAATGTAAAGTGCAAGACTGCGGTAACTTCATAAATGGTTATCATTATATACATAGGAATGCATACAAATTTATGATAAATTCGTGACATGTTTCACTATGGATCCGTCTGCCTGTTCGTACATTGATGAACTCTATGACTGTAAAATGCAATATAATACAATACATTACAGAACAATAGAATAGGGTAGGGATTGTAGGATTTTATTTTTAACTTTTCTATTAACATTCTAATACTTTTGAATTTCTAAATTTCTAAGTGTAATAAATATGAGTTTCCAGTCATTACTTAAAAAAAATTAAGGCTTCATTATTTCTAACCCAATTATTATTTTCTAAACAGTCAGCTTCTGAACATGATAACTTTTATTTTATAGAAGAGTATTTTATTTTAGAATGCAAACTGTGAACAAATGGACGGAATAGTTGCATTAAATATATAAAATTTTTAAGTCATCTGTAAAAATATAATCTAAAGTTGCAAAAGAAAAGACACAAATTCATTTCAAGAGAACGTCAATAATGAAGTGCCAGAAATTGTTCTATTTTCTCAGTATGAGTGAATGAATTTAATGAGACATTTTCATTACCGTAACATTTTTTAGCAAAAATAAGAAATATGAATTCTGAGAAGTAATATCTTATATATTAAGTAAAATATTGTTGTGATTATTTTTAAAGGTAATATATTGAAAATAAAAATATTTTGGCATTTAACATGACATAAATACTTTTCCTTTTGAATGATTTCAAAACAGAACCATAAATTGTTTCCCCCATGTTTATTTTAGTGTTAACAATTAAAATTAAATCCATATAAGTATTTTAATTGAACGCATAAGGGATTAATAATAATTTACAGACTTACTTAACATCAACGTATAATTATAACGTTCTCAATTACATATTTTTATACTCAATGTAGACGAAGCGAGTGAAATAATATAACAGAAAATCCATACTTTGTGAGTATGGTTGTTGAGTTATTCAACTCAACAAACTCAGTGAAAGAAAAACAATCCTTATTCAACACGAAAACCCATAACAAAGCTAGAAAAACACAAACGATGCATACAAAAGCGTTACTTAATGAAATCCTCAACAGGTCTATAAACATCTTTAAAAAAAGAACTGCAATAATTAAACAAAAGGAGTCACTCTATTGTTGTTTCACCAAAAGACTGATTAGGATTATCATCTATCATAAAAATATGAGCATTATATTATGATATAAAAAAAATAATATATTTGAAGTAAAAAAATTATATATTATAATAATATAGTTATTATGTTTCACTTAGCCATTACCATAGTTATTAATTTATCTTAATAATTGTCTTAAATTGAGATTGTTATCAATTATCTATATTAATTCCATTAATTATTAAAACCAGTTATAAAGACATGCCTTAAAACCTAAATGCTTAAAAGTCATTATAGAGGAATTAACAATATTCAGACAAACTACAAACTCACTTTATAGCGATAATGTTTCAAAGAAATGAAGATACATATATCAGAGCCATTTCACGAATATCAGAAGATACAAATATCAGAAGCATATCTTTTTGTTAATTAAGTATAGATCTAGAATTTATATTATATGAATTTAATTTACAAAATTATTTTTACAGTACTTTATAATGCTTTCTTTCTTTACTACAGTTGCTTTAGCTTTCTTGGGAATATTTCGAATGTCTACATCATCTCAATTCGTTTATAAATTTGCGCATTAATTTATTTGTAACAGGGGTACTCTTTGAAGTTGCCGAAGGACACCCGGCAATCTTCATGGGTTTTCAAAATTATTTTATCGTGTACCACTAATGTTTTTGATATATCGAGTTGCCTTGTTCTGAACGAATACAGACAACACACATAGAGAAGAATCGCAAACTCATAGATCAAAACACTAAAATACTTTTGACAAATTAATCCGAACAAGTATGATACGGAAAATACATTATGATGGATTACATTCATTTTAGTCATGTTGATCACATTTACTTCTCTGACAGTATTATATTTGCTCAATAGCCGCAGTCTCGAATTTTTTGGGGCATTTGACGTAGTTTATCAAACAGCATCTTTTTGTTTAAGATACTATGATTCACTGAATGAATTTAAGTTCAATAAACAATATGTTATGCATAAAACGAATATAATATTGTTTCAAGTTTGAAATATTTCTTCCTTGTGCAATTAATTTCATGTTAAGGAAGAAATTTTATCGATGGTCCTAATAGTTGCTGAGCGAAAAACCCATCCTTGACCAAAATTGGCAACAAATTTGGTGATTTCGATAGGAATAAAAATAAATTATCTCGAATATTCGTGCACCTTTGCCATACTTCCATTGAGGTCATTGAGAACTTGAGGTCAGCTGTATGTTTTAGAGCATTCGATGTCCTATTGTAGGAGCTATAAAAGCAGATGCACACACACGACAGCAGAAATACTCGATCAAAGAGAGAGAAAAAGTAGTCGAGTGTATTTATACTTAGTAATATTCAGCTTCAAAAATTCTGTCAGTGCACTTGGTGTTGTTGCAAATGTGATTGTTTAGTAAAGATTTGTTTGTGTGCTATATTTACAAGTGTTGTTTTCAGTTAATTCGTCTGAGTGCTATTACTTGTATTCCTAATAGAACGCAGAACTGAGACTTTTCATAATACATTATGCTGCTCTAGAAAAATGACAAAATGAAACTACATGCTTCCTTTCATTGAAGAAAGATTATCATGAACAGTGTGGACATAATTAACATTGATTTCATATCATATATACAAATTCGCACCATTCGTGGCACGTGTTAATAGATGATTCTCATATCGAGCTTGTTATTTCAAGACTCTAGCTGACTAAGCTGGAGCAAAATCCGGACGTTGTAATTAGAGTGCACATAATACGCCACATCTGCAGTTGTCCCTCAATAATCCTCCTCATCTGTCACCGCCAGAAACTGACCTTACTATTGCACAAATTCTAAGAGAATTTAAATAGTTTCCACTGATATTATCAAGCAGAATATCATAACTGAGAAGCTCATTGTCTGCCAATTAATAAGCCTGTCTCTATGGCAGAGAAACTGTCATTGTACTTTCTATTCTATTCTATTCTATTCTGGTTTAAATTTCTTTTTGGAATTCTTAAATCGTTCTTTTATTTTAAGAATTTCATGCCTTTTAAAATAAAAAGTGTAAAATCATTTATTAATATTTATTACTTACTTTTAATTATATTTAACAAATGCATGAATATAGATAAAACTGAACTTTCATTTAATAGAATCCCACTTTACAGATCGAGAATGAATTTTATAAATATCTAAAATTTCAGCCTAAAGATTGCATAACTTTTTTTTATATAAATCATTTGTTTTATTCCTCATACCCACAATGAATGCCAATCGGGCAAGCAGATTGAATCTCAAAATTGTTTTTTTTCTATATTTAAGCAAATTAAAATTTTGAACTTGATAAAATTTGCTGTTTTTAACGATTACAATCTTTTCAGTCTATGTATCACACACGAAAAATATAATCAGGTAAATAGTTAAAATGTCTTACAGGAATAGAATATCGAATTATTATTCGATGAGTGTTATTGTTATGCTTATTGTTGAAAAGCTTGCGATTCGGCATCCTATATATTAATTAAATTATTTTTCATTAAAATTACATTTTTTAAAAAAATTATAATGCCGCACAGCATAAATTTGTTTTGAATCATTCTGGAAATTAAAGTTCATAAAATGAATAAAGATAGAAAGTATAAAAAGTTTATTATATTTCAATTTATTATTTTTTATATTTCAATCCCTGTTCACATGGGCGAGTCAAAAAAAAAAAAATCAATAAATCTATACTTATAATAAAGCTCAATGTGTGTCTGTGTGTGTGTGTGTGTGTGTGTGTTGGCGCTCTACAGGCCAGACCGTTGGACCTACAGCTACCAAATTTGGTACATGTATGCCTTGGAGGTCGGGAATGTGCACCGGAGCTCTTTTTTCGAATTTTTAATTAGAACTTGAATTAATTAAAATTTAAACGAAATTTCGACGTTTTTCCGCTATAACTTCCGAAAATATGATTGCACAAACATGAGTTTTACAGCAATTTAAAGATAAAAAAATTAGCTCTCTAACGGTATCAGGTTTTAAAATTTATAACGTAAGCTTCTATTTCTAACGAATTTTTAAAGAAATATTTTAACCATGTTTTTATCACGTGACTGGATAAAGTAAAAGAATGCCGGAAGCTCGAATAAAAAAAAACTATCATCGCCAAATAAATCTAAAGAAATGCTACTTTTAACACGTGACTGGATAAAATAAAATAAATATAAAATGTGATATTTTCTTTAAAAAATAAATGCTAAGCAAAGGTTTCTATGATCATCTGCAATATCTAAATAGTTACTTCAATAAATCTTCTTTACGGTAAACGTGATCGAATTTAGACAGGATATGCATTGGAATCCCAACTTAATGGCATATTTCTATTATCGTTTGCAATATCTGTATCATTAATTCAATATATATATATTTTTCATTATAAAATGTGATAGTTTCTAAAAAAATAAATGCAAAGCTAAGGTTTCTATAAAATCTGCAAGAGCACGTCAAAGGGAAAAAATTGGGTTTTATCACCGTGTTGTCTTCATTTTGACAAAACTATCATCGCAAATTAAATCTGAAGAAATGCAATTTTTAGTACATGACTGAATAAAATAAAATAAATATAAAATGTGATATTTTCTTTAAAAAATGCAAGACAAAGGATTCTATGATCGTTTGCTATTTTTAAATCATTAATCAAATAAATTATCTTTATTTATACAGGACTGAATTTATACAAGATATAAATTCAAATTCCTTTCCATTGGCCAGTTTGTAAAATGTTATTAATAGGCATATATATTGTTTAATACTATTAATTTGATCTAAATGAAGTAAATAATTACATTTTATGTAGTTTGAGCCAAACAATACATTTAGGAATAATGAGTTTAGATTTCTTCATAATTTACTCTGTGAGCCATATTTTATAAAATATTTTTATTAATATTTTAAATAAAAGTTGCTACATCAATCAATCTTCTAAATCAATCATTAAAACTGACTGATTTATAAAATTAAAGAATATTCTTAGGAAAACGAGTTCTTTTAGAACTTTCAGTCCATCATCTTCAAGAAAATATTAATTGCAGGCCAATCAATGCCCGGAGTTACTTCAAGGCTAATGAATATGTGATATAATTGAAAATTTTAGAACCCATTACTCATGGCGAAACAGCTGGTCGCCAAAGGCGGCTAGTAACTCATATTTAAAGAAAAAAAATATGATTGATAACAATAGAGTCTTTATCACCTCAAAATTCATTTAATGTGTTCAATTCTTACTTTTTAATGTCATTAATTGGTAATTTTTTCTAGTATATGTTCTATATTTCTTTACTGCAATAAAAATTTTTCATTAACGATTCATTATCTTTCTAATCTCTCTGAGATTTTTTTCTAATTTTCTAATTTTCCTAATTTCTGATTAAGCATAGATAATTACTTAGTTAGTTAACCAACATGTAGTTGTGCATTATCAGAATAAATACAACAGCTAGATTAATAGCTAAACGATTAACTATTGTTAAATTACCACGAAAATCAGTTTATTTTTGGAAGCTGTTTATTTTTTCTCTGTTCATTTTACGTTGTTCATGTTTTTAAAGAAAAAAAAATTGCCATATTTAAAATCAAATTATCAACGAATGAAACACCGAACATACTGAAATGCTTATATGGTTAGTGAAAACAATTCTTATACTGAAAATCAAATGCAAAATTACAAGATCATTAAAATATACATAACAATTTTACCAAACACATATTTGGCATAGTTTAAATTTTTTTTAAATTTTTTGATATTATTAACATAAAATGTCTATTCCTCCTTAACATAAAATGTCTATACCTCATTTCTAATTATAGCCATTATCTAATTAAAACGTGGTCACTGAATAGATGAATTGATTGAGATAATAGCTCTGTACAAAAAAAGAACATTTTTATTTCTTTGAAATACAATATCAATCATTTACTATTAAACAATGTACACTAATATCTATCAGAACTATAATTTTTTATCGCAGTAAAGAGTTCTTCGTTGTATAAATATTAGAAGTAGCAGAAAAGACTAAAAAAAACATACTGTCGGCCCGATTTGCGATTGTGCTGCAAAAAAAGCCTCCTAATTCTGACAATCATTTTCTTGTAATACCACTAAATTCGATGGCATGGTTCTAATTTTTGATTTTCGTTTTTCGACTTGATATCTAACCATCAGTTATCTTTAATATCTTCATATTTTAAACCTCGCTTATTATACACGTTTCTTTTTTCAGTTTCATCTAATTCTTGAGACACATTAAATACCGTATTATATTTATTTAGATAATATTTACTTCATAAAGGGTTCTTGAGGTTAAAGAAATCACTTAAAATTGGGTCATAATAAATTTTCTTTCCGATATAAGACATTTAAAATTCTCTCTTAACTGGAGAGGGGAAATTTTAGGACTTATTGGGCAGGTGTGGTCTATGAAACCGCATTTCATTTATACTCAAATTAAATTTTCTAAAGAATGTATTTGTTTGGAAAAACTGCCAACCTATTTTGAAGATAATTTTGAATTTTTTATCAATATATATAGATTTATTTTAGAAGTTTTTCAAAATATACTTATCATTGAAAAAAATAAATGCTTTGGAACATACATTCTCAAATGACATGTTATAATAAATAATATTCTTGTAAAAACTTATTACTTTATACATTTAAAATCATATTTATTTTCCCCTTATATGAAGGTATATAGAAAACAATATAATGTAAAATTGGACAATTATACGAAAAATAAAAAAATTACAGTGGTTAAAATTGACCGTTTTTTTATCGGCTTGTGTGTCTCTCATAGCACGGCTTTCTAAGTCATTTTAAGCATACAGTTTAAGAACTAGTATAAAATTCTACGTATAAATTCTGTATATTTTTGTCTTGGTATATTCATATATTTTATAAATTTTTCAAAATGTATTATCACTAAAAAAATTAATTATGTTTGAACATACATATTAGAATCAGTTGAATGTGAACTTTCATCGAAACACTCTTATGTACGGTTATCCCCATCACTAAAATTCATTTCTTCTTTATTTAAAAGTGAGGAGTTCACTACTTCATAATATGATCACTAAATAGGAGGGGGGGGGGGTTACAAAGTGTGATTGATGAGAAAAAATTATTATTAATTCTCAGGAAACATGCAACTTTGAAACAAAATGTTTCTTAAGAATACAAATATGCACTGCTATTCATCTTTTTTTATTTATCTTTATTTATATGCATTAAATTTTCTTTTAGGAGAAATTTAACGCGTTTCAAATAAAAATATTTTATTCTTATTGCGAAAAATTAATAGCTCATTATTTGATCTTCATTTGACATTAGTAAACCTTCACTTTAAAACCTGCATTTTAATTGGAAATATTCCATTCTTTATTTAAAAAGGGCTGAATATATATATGCGTTGTTGTTTAATTATGTTTCCTGTAATCGCTGCTATTTTGATTCCTGTTTTCGTTTTAAAATGTCTTGAACATCCAATTTTAATAATTGCTTTATACCATTACCATTTTAAGTCAGTAGTTGTTTAATTTAATGTGTTTTAATTTCACATCTTACTTTTGATAAATGGCCTTAAAGAAATTGAAGAGCCATTTTTAACAAACATTATTGATATTTTCTATTATTATTATTATATTTATTTATAAACTTTATAGCCTTATTTTAACTTCAAATTGCCCTTAAATTTTATGCGGTGTTTTAAAGTATACTTTATGCATAGCGTACAGCAGAATATAAAATGCCGTTTAATTTCGAGAGTTAATTAATTGATTGATTTTTGGCAGTAAATTTATTTCAAACAAATGTAAATCACTTATTTATAAATCCCTTTTCTACTTTTTCATCTTTAAGTTGAACTTCAAACAAAAAATAATAACAAACTTGAGTTGAAATTAATGTTGGTAGTGAGTTATAAGCATTTTAGGGTATGATTTCAAAATTTGAGAATGGTTTGAGCTATAAAGTAGTTGAAATATTCAATCATTTCAATTTCCATCCGTTAGTAAACAGGCACGTTTTCTTCAAATATACTTAAAATTAATTCAGTGAGAAAAAGATAAATATAAATTAAAATTCTGTCATATTTTCTATATTGTTTAAGGAATCTGTTTGATAAATGTAAAACCAAGTATGGTATCAAATAAACAGTTTAATATTCATTTAATTCGTTTGTATTGAAAAACACCTTAACATAGCAATAAAATGAAGTTATCATAAAGTGTAAATCATTTACCTGTATGTAATTTTCAGCATCAACTTGATTATAACTTAGAAATTTACTATTTTTTAATTTACCAAAATATTCCTTAATTCTCAAATATTTACTTATATTGAATAATATACAGTGAATAAAATTCTTCAAAGTAACTCTTTATTAGATACGAATGTATTTTGCATTTTTATTACTAAATTTTCTCTTTAATCGTCAACAACTGAAGAAAGAAAAGAATGATTAAGAATATCCAGATATAACATGAACATTGTATATTTTATTTTGTTTCAACAGTAAATGCAAAATTGTTTAATGCAAAATAAAATTTACTCGGTGAGAGGCTTTTATAAAGTTTCAAAAATAAAATAATACAAATAAAATTAAATATGTTTAAAGCCTTTATTATAAAAGAAGAAAAAAAAATAACAAATGGCTTATGGACCCAAAAAGTTGCCAAATTTGATAAATGAGTAAGACGAAAGAATTTGGAAAAATATTCTTTCTAGAGGAATAAAGAAATAAGACCAGGTGAAAAATTTGAAACAGTAGAAGTAAGAGAAAAATATGCAAATTCAATTTGGAAAGTCAGATATAAGAACATGACCTTCCTATATATATTTTTCTCTTCACGGTTATTACGCTTCTCAGACTTTGTTTCTAAAATTGGTCTTCTTGGAATATATTTCTTTAACGACTATGCTTATGTCTTTATCAATTTCAACCTACAGGTATTGAAACTTTTGTTTGAATACTTACTAATTAATATAAATATACTTAATAATTTATATACTTGATATACTTAAATAGTTTTGATGCATTAAATATGACTTATGGATGGATTATATATCCAAATGTTGATACTCAGTTAAACGAATAATTTACAAATTCTACTTCAATCTTAATAATTCATTTCTGGTGACAAATATGTATTTGATCTTAGGTATGGACTGAATAGTTTCATAAGTTATTCAAAATTTCAATATTTTTTTTCAGAAAAATAAAAATTGGTTCAGTGAAAATAGAACAAATTAGTTATATAATTGATACGGCAATCAAAACTGTATTTTCATAAAATTAACATTGGTAATACAGTTGTTGATTCATGCTCAAAATTTGCACACCAAACCACACCTTCATAACTGAATCAAAGGCATATCAAGCCGCTTCAAAACAGAAGCAGCGGCATGACATGGTAAAAAATGGAAAGTAGAAGACGGTCAGAATTCGAATGGTGCAAAACGAAAAATTGGATAACCAACTAACACATTTTAATCGCCTTACTTGAAATTTTAACTTATTGAATAGAAATGTGTTGGGGAAGGCATGGACTATGCAGATGATCACTTTAATCAATAAAGATGCATTATAGTTTCATTTGAAAGCAATGCTAGGCCTATTGAGCTAAGTGGAAGATATAGCTATATTCCAACAAGACTTTCAATAAAAGTGCAGTAGAGAGACATTCTATTTCTTTAGTGTGCTTACTAAGACATATCATTGACTCTCCGACCCACCTGAAAACACATGGGCATTAAATACTGAATGACAGGACCACCACAACAGCAACAATGGCAGGAACTGAGGTTGAGTCCAAAGCGCTATCACTGAGCATGGTAGAACTCTTCTCTAAGAAAGTATGTCCCAGAGCCACCCCCAACTTTTTGTGTATTCTGTGAGGCGGCGAAAACCAAATATCATGGGTGAAACTCCTCATCCTGATTTTGAGATACCCACCAGGGAGGTGGGTTACCTTGACGTAGGCATCCTGGATTCGAATTCTGATTTGGGCATGGTTGTTCTTCATTTGCGTTCTATGTGTGAAATAAGTGAATGCGTCCCCTGTAAAAAGGGGCTGTGCAAGTGAATGTGATGAGTAGCTAAGTCATATACTTGGCTGTAGTTGACGCTGCTAAAAACAAAAGACGCACCATTGGCATAAAATGACTGACTTCGTCATCAAGCTTGCCCAAGGCAAGTGCCTTTATAAACAACGACAGCAAAATAGGACACCTCCAAAATCCAATGAAATAAATGACATAGAAATCTTCATGGTTTGTATAATAAATGATTATTCTAACAGAAACAACATATTAATAGTGAAAACAGCATTTAAATACTCAAGAAAGAAACAGGTATTGATAACCTTAGATATAAAACAGACAATTCCAAAATATAAAATATAGTCTTCTAAATCTTTTTTATAACGTAATAAACTGAGCATTCTTTAAAAACGTTTTAAATTTCAAAACAAAACAAAAAATGGTTGATGTAAAGTTGTGAAAGCGACATAGGTCCAAAAGTCTATCTCACGGAATGTGTTAATTGTGATCAGAGATTAATTGAGCTGATTTGAAGTACACTTAATTAATTATTAAGCTGATTAAAGTCTCTATTAGCTTTGATAAGTCATTGAACTCTTTATCTTGGTTTTGCAATCCTGAGTTCAATAACCTCTCTCTAAATTGTTATTAGAGAAAATAATCACTTTTCTGTTTATGTATGAAAACAAGATAAAATGTAATGCAGAGAGATTCTGTAAACAAAACTCCATTGCTAAAAGTATGGAAAAATAATTGAATTTTTGTACATTGTTAGTGAGCGATGAATATGATTTTATATGCTTGCGATAAAATATTTTTTACATATTTACCATATTCTTACATTCTTATGTGAGAAATTATTAATAAACCTCAATATGGTTATTTGGCAGGATAAAGAAAATGGATTTACCTCGGGGAAAAATTCTTGTCATAAAACATATCTTACAAGAATAAAGTATGCTGGGAAATCATTTTTTTTTTTGCTTTCATTTTCTTGTTTTCTTATATTGAAAGAGTTATAGTTATTTGGAAAAATCATTTATCATCTAAAAGCAAATCATCTTTCAAGAATATGAAATGAAACCAGGATGTTAAAATATCGCTCATGATCAAAATAATTTTTTTTTTACTCCTTAAAAATATAAAGTAATTTAAGCAATTGATTAATTCAGTTTTCCACAAATTCGTTACATCCAGATCAAATAAATTGTTTGATAAATAACCAATGTGCTTTCAAACAAAAATATTCGTAATAAATTAAAATAAATTTTTAATTTTGTTAAATTTTCAATTTGGACAAAAATTATAAATCAATATTTTTTTAAAAAAAAGTGCTTCGTATTATTTTCGGATGTTGGCGATTTTCAGAGTGTGTTCTTAGTAGCCTAAAAATAAATTCAGACAAATATAATTATATTCGATTTTCAAAAGTATAGTGCAAAATTTAAGAGTAATATTATAAATATAAATTATTTTCTTTAAATCATTCCCAAGTCACCATCTGTAAAAAATATTTTTTCTTTCAATTTTAAGGATTATACAAAACATGTATGCTGACTTCATGCATGCTATTTAATTTTGTATAATTACTACGTTTCCTCGAATGAAATCAATGTAATGTTACTTTCAATGTCACCGCGGCCATTTTACAAATATAGTAATTTAGGTGATTTATCGTCAGAATCCTCCTTATAAACCTTTTTTTTAAAGTAGCATTGTAAGATTTTAGAGAAGCAAATATATAACATGCATGCAGATATTTGATATGCCGGCATGCTGACATAGGGGTAGCTTATCTCCTCTGGACGTCCCGGATTCAATTCCAGATTCAGGCTTGGTTATTCTTCTGTGTTCTATCTGTGAGTTAAATGTGCCCTCCTGTAAAATGTATGAATGAACCCCCGCCCCCTCTTGTAAAATGGGTTGTCCAAAGCGTTTTACAAGTGCATGGAAACCCTTTATTGTGCATTCCATACTTCTTTGTAACAAAATCTATTCAGGAATAAATTAATTTTTTAATATTTTTTTCTATTATTTATGCTAAAAATATTTCTTCGGCTACTTTCATCATTCCGTCCCGGATAAAGCTACAATCTTAGCTACATGTACAGTTGTGTTGATTTTCTTTTTCAAAGGAAAGAAATTGATATTTTTGAAAAATCTATTTTTTGATATCAGTTTTCAAAAAGAAAATATATTTATTGGTATTATGATCCTGAATCAGGGTTCATAATGAGTCACGATGCAATAACGCGATATTCAAATTTAATTTGTCTTTTCTGTTTCGTTTTCTTCCCTAAGTCTTTTCAGATCTCCCTATAATTATGCATTAGTATGAGCGTTTTTAATTCAAGAGAAAATTATAAAAAGATATTTCAACACATGTAACATGAATTATGCGCTTGTCATAATATGAAGGTGTTTTTTTTTTGCAAAAAAGGTTAAAAAAATAAGTGAAATTAAAGTTTATGCAAATACTATTTTGTGAATGTGAAATTTTTCTGCCTCCACCTTAACCCTCTCGCTGAGTAATTCTTTCATCAACATCGGTTCAAAACGTTTCCTGACAGAGGTCTTTGAGCTTTAAAAAGATTACAAAGTGTTGCAAAACATGTTTGTGATGTTTGCATTAATCAAACTTTAGAAAATTTTGTAAAATTATTATTTTTCAGCTTTAAATTCCGAGCCAATTCAGTGGTAATTTTCAATCTTTTAAATGTTTTTTCGTGTAATATTTTTTTCATTTCCTCCTTCATTTCAATTTGCCATATTTAATTTACATTGTGAGATGTATGAATGAGCTCCCATGTAAAAAGGGGTTGAGCTAGCGAATCTGTGTGTTACCTTCATTTGAACAAGAAGTCAGACTTCTGCCCACTGGGTGATCATCGGTCTTTACCCTCAGAAGCTTTCCGTGGAAACACGGACACGAAATCATCATCATCAATTTACACTTTATTTTTTATTTCATTTAAATTTTCATGATAAACTAAAATATTGATTAAATAATTTTAAAAAATGGATAAAGAGCTAGAATTTCAATATTCAAAAAAATATAGTTATACTTGTGTGTCGGTTATTTTTTCATTAAATTTTTTATGATGATATATAACTTTATATTCTTCGCTATTTGATTATAACTAAGACTTTTTCTAGCATTATTAACCCTTAACTGGAGACGTGCGGTTTATGAGACTTCTAGCGATGGACTTTAGGTCACTCCTATTCTATTTTTAGCTCATTTGAGTGAATTTACCCAGTAGCTTCCGTTTTTTTTTAATCTTTAATATATGTGTACTTTTTCAATCAGTTTCAGCAAATTCTTTTTAAAATAATTCAATTATTTCTTTGAACTTGGTCTCTAAGACCGCATCTCCTTGTAAGTGTCCCAGAGATAAACAAGGCTTAGCAGATGGCGCTAAAATTTAAGCCTCAAAATGTTCCCCAATTTACCGATCCTATTACGAAGCAGTTCTCCACGCTCTTTTAAATAAAGCATAAAAGGATTTTAGTGATAAGAACATTTGTACAGAAGAGTTTTTTTTAATGAAAGCTCGCATTCAATTGATTATGATACGTATATTCAAGCATAATTAAATTTTATTGATACTCTATTTTGAAAAATTAATAAAATTTATTAATACACCAAGAAAAATATATACATAATTTATAGTTCGGTTCTCACACTAGTTCTCATCTTGTATATTGAAAATGCCCCTGAAAATTTTGCTATGAAAGTCGCACAAGCCAATAAAAAAGGACCAATTCTGCCCATTGTCAATTTTTATTTTTTTATAAAATAGTAGAATATAATATTATATTGTTTTCTATATATCTTTATATACTAAGAAATATTTATAATATAAAAAGAAAAAAAACAATAGGTTTTTTTCAAGAATATTATCTATTGTAACATGTAAATTGAGAGGTAAATGCATGTTTCAACGCATTTATTTTTTTCAGTGATGAAATATTTTGAAAAACATCTAAAACATATCTACATATAAAGAAAAATATCTGAAAAATATATTGTCAATGTTTTACATTAATACATTCATAGGAAAGTTTAATTTGAGTGCAAATGAAATGTTGTCTCCCACACCACCCCAATTAATTCCTAAAATTTCCTCTCCCCACTTAAGGATTAATGATTACATCATTCGTACTTAAATAAATGTACCCCCCGTAATATTTGTTATTATTATTTTATAATGATTATTTTTCATCATTTTTTGAATTTTGAATGATTAATTTCAATTATCTAGTATACCTTCCGTTAAAACCGTATCATATATTTTGAAAATCTGCTAATAATACTAGTAAAAAGGAATAAAAAATTATATAATTCGTATACAAAATTAATTTTTCGAGGCAATATATTTCAAAATTCAGGCTTATTAAAGCTACTTAATTTGGCTTGTTAAATGCATTATTATGCCGGGTTTTTTTTATTATGAAGAAGGAAACTTATTGTTTCTCATTTGATTCCTTTTTCAAATCAGCAGTAAAATGAAATTCCAAAATTTTTTATATTATTGAAAAAAGGCAATATGATAAATTTTAATATGCAGACATTGCTCTGATATTAACATACGCTTTATGAAAAAAAGTTTTAACACAACTATTTTCAAACTATTTTTAAAAAAATACTACCTTTTACTCGAAGTTATTATATTAAAAGAGGCAGTTTATAGTTTATAATAACTATAAATAAATAACGACATCATTATGTATCAAAAAATATCGATATGTGTTGGATGTATATCGATGACGAAGTTCGATCATCGTCCAGATATAGTCACATGAAAATTGAAACTACTGCTTTTTTCAGCTATCATACTTACATGCAATCAAAAGAAGAGACCGACCGTCTAAACAGTTGAAAAATTTTGATTCATAATTTGAATGTATCTGCACTTTAGACGTTTTATTTTAAAATTAAATTTTATCCATCTAGATCTTTACGTTTTGCAGATATCGATAATATTTGTCAGCTGGTCTAATATTTTTTCTCTGAAGTAATTTCGTTTAAATTTGATAGAAATAATCAAATTTAATGTGAGAACCCCATAAAAATTATATTACTCAAGTTTAAAGATTTTCATTCATTATCTTCACAGAAGGATAGATAAATTGATACCAAACATATGTTGATGTAAAGATTAATCAGAATCACGAAATAGAAGGTTTTTTTAATAATTACATTTTATTCTTTGTGTATTATTCATAAATAAAATGTTAAAAGAGAAAGAAGAAAATAAGCATAGAAAATATTCCTTTAAAATTTCTCCGAAAAGAAAAAAAAAATTAAAATCGTATTCTTGATACAAGGAAAATCCTCAAACCGTATTCTTGTTATTAGAAAGATGTCGAGATTGATTTTCAAACACCGCTAAATTAACTTTCTGATTTTAAGTGGCAGAAATGTTCAAATAAACCAAAGAATTTGTTGTTGTTTACGCTAAAATTTAAGCAAGAAGGGAATGGGAAAATAATTCAAATTCTAATATCAAAACAGAGTTTGTAGAATTGTGAATTCAACATCTGTGTAAACACTATTGGAATTTCAATTTTCTATTCCCTAATCAATTAAGAAGCAAACGTCGATCAAAAACTTCCGACAAGTTTGAGGAAGAAACTCTTCCAAGGTCCTTTTAAGTTAGGCTTCAATTCTCTGAGATTTAATGGACATTAGCATATTATTCTTCCGGTATCTTCATCCATTAGATTCAACGGGAGATGTTTATTTCTTGACAATAGGAGGAAATAAATTACAAATCCTTTCCTCGATGAAGGCGTTTCGATAGATTACCATGTCAAGACAGATTTCTCTCCTTCTGTGCTTTTTCTCTGTAAATGGATTCACTGTCAGTATCTTGGATTGGAATTTAAGTCAATACGCGTAGATATCGATCACAGTTAAACAGGAAAATTATTGTTCAATGACACGAAACAGAGAAAAATAAAAGTTTAATTTTTTTGAATCTCTCATATACGAACTATAAAAAAACAAAGTATTGCAATCACTAAAAAGCTTGAATTTGCAATTTTTACAGATCTTCCTGTAAAAATTGCAAAAACCTCCTATTGTCCGAAAATAAAAATTAAAAATTTTGATTGTTTCACTTTATAAGAACACTATAAATAAAAAAGGCTTTAGATAAACAGAAAATATTTGTTAACTGAATTATATAATATCTAATTTAATATCTGAAGTGTAGATACAATTTTTTAGAAGCATATTAATGCAATGATTAAAAAAAATCAACGACTTAAATGCAGGAAATTTTTTATTTATTTTTGAGACTATGATCAGAGTACTGTATTCTATTTTGGATTCAATGAATCTTGGGAAAAGCTCACAAAATGTTATAACATATCGGTTATCTGCGTAATTTCCGAATTCCAGTGATTATTTGACAAAAAAAAAATTGTAATTCTAGATCGCGTACTCATAGACTTTCAAAACTAGTGCTAAATATCAGCACGTATTTAATAATGCACAAGTGCATTCATTAGAGAATATGTGAGAAAAAAAATGTGGAAACCTATTCTCCAGACTACTACCTGATATATAAATCATACTATGAAAAGGGATCATAAATATTTGATTTCTACGTTTGGATTAGTATTTATGTTTTCGGTAATCTAGAATTTGTAGAATATAGTAATGGAATTACGTTATATATGATAGTTAAAAGAATAGATTTTTTTTATTCTATAGAACTTACATTGATGATAGATTATTTGCACCCGTTTTTATTCCTTTCAACATAATATTTTTATTTATCAACATAAAGACTATCATAAATGTAGATTCATAGAATATAATAAATTTTTTATCACCAAAAGCGTTGAGGCTTGTTAATTTTTGATTCAAGTAAGCCATTGGCATAATTATATATTTATTCATACTACTGTAAAATTTGTTGTTATTGTTGCTAATATCCATGACTTAGTCAGGCCAAATCCGAAAATCCGTGGACCAGTAGAAAGTCAAAATCGAGGTAGGGAAAAGAATAAATTTAGGACCTAAATAGTCTAGTGTGTTCAGCAGAGGCCTGATATCAGAGGCATTTCGGACACAAAGGGTACGGTTTTTCACCCTGAGAAAATAAAAGGCATTTAAGGTGGTCACAAGCAAGGTGCAACAGGCAAATTTTGATTTTTCTATCTCCAGGAAGAATTAAGGACCCACCCAACTTATTGTCAACCGATTCATAGAGAGAGAAGTGCAACTTCTATGAGTCAAAAGACGGGAGCACCAATAGGTTGTCGACTGTTTTAGCTCTTTCGCTTGCAGATTTCAGGTGGGCATGGTGTTATTGCCTTCACGCCTTGGGTGACCCTACCAGGAGCAAGCTCCCGAGTACTTCACCCATTCCACCCAGGGACATCCATCAGTAGCGATGAGACAATCTGTAAGACTTGGGAGGGAAGTGAAAACAATAGGTGAAACACACAACAGATAAATGGGATTAAATTTGATATCTAATTTAGCAATAATCCGTTATCCGACACACTATTTGTGGATAGATTTGTTTGTATGTACTTATGGCACAAGATATCATACACAAAATAAGTTCGTGTACCATCATGCGCAAAAGAAGTTTAGCCTGCATGATCATGGCACTCAAATTGAATCTCTGTGTCTAAACACAATCCATTTGAGGAGATGGAGAGAGAAGATCAAAATAAAAAAAGATGTTTAAATAGCTATGAAGAAATTTGAATAGCTTTTTGGCTTATAAATTAGGCTACAATTAATTTTAAAATTATTTAACATTTATGATGGAATTCATTAATGCATTCAAACTCTGAAATTATATAAATGTACATGAATTTTAAGATAAAACTTCTAAATGGCTCGAATCTGCGATTATTAAAATTATCACATTTTTAGAAAAAAAAATCTGAAATGCTATTCAATTTTATAAATATTTTTCAAATATCAGCAAGATTATTTTTATGATACAAGATGAAGTTTCATTACTTATGACATTAGCTTTTATAAAAAATATTTATTAGTATTTATTTCATCGATAACTCTTAAATCACATAAAGGTATGTACATTTCAAATAATTTATTTCTTATTAATTTTTTTCAGGGTTACAAGGAATCTTAACAAATATCAGAAACCCGAGTCAGAGAAATTTAATGATCACATAAAAATAAATTTTAAACGCTGTGGTTCAACAAAAATATTTATTTAAAAATCATTTCGAGGCACAAAAAAAATAATAAGCAAGTGTTAAAGCATATATTCTCTGATTAATGATTTATCATTTTGAACTAGAAACTTAAAATGAAATTTGTTATGTGAGTATATTTCACTTCTTTGCATAAAATTAATCTTAACACTACAGTGTAAAAGGAATATTGTATATTGAAAGGAATACTGTACCAATAAATCAAACACACCATTATTAAGTGTTATATTACTAATATTTTTATGGAAGACCTAAGCAGTTCTATGATATATTATAGCTACCTTTTCTAGTTATTTTATTGATCAATATAATACTTTCCATGATTTCCATATATTAGATTATGTATAATTTCCCGAGAGAAGGTTTAAACACCATGTCTATTTTCAGTTATTATCATTAAAAAATTGGATATGTCTGTGGCCCAACAAAAATAACTTAAAAATTATTTCGGAAAAGAATGAATAAATAAATATAAAAGCATATATTATCTGAATAATCATTTGCCATTTTGAAATGGGAACTGAAAATAAAGTTTGTAAAGTGAATATATGGAGAGTCCCATTAATTCTTTTTATTCAGAAGGATTTGTTTAGACAAAATCCTATTTGTTTGAAATTCTTCTTATTAGAGTGCAAGAGGAATTATTGTACTGATAAATCAAACAAGTCGTTATTAGCTGCAATATTACTGATAGTTTTAAGTAAGACATGGACAGTTCAACGATATTTTATAGCTACATTTCCCAAAGAATTTTATTGGTTAATAGAATAATTAGCATGATTCTCATATTTGAGATGACATACAATTTTCAGGATTAAGGTTTCATTATTACACCCACTCATTTGCCATTGTTACATTATTGCCTTCATTCTTAAAATGAAAATTGAACACATTAAAAAATGCATTTCAAAATTCATTAGTAAGGGAATTATATTTGCAGCAAGATGACACTGAACTTTATGCCATTGAAAACATAGATTAGTAATTCTTAAAATTGTTTCAAGAATCTAAAGTTTCCTCTCTGGGTGAAAGATCTGTTTGCAAAAGAGAGAAAAAATATTGATGATGTAATTTCTTTTACTTCACTTATCTTCCTTAAAATGACATACTTGATAATTTTGATAACAGTTATTCGGGAATAAATTCCATGAATTTTTAATCAGCAAGTAATAAAATGAGCTCAATAAAAGTGAAATTAAAGAAGCACTTAACTTGTTTATTTATTGTTTATACAAATAAGATCCTTTAAGTATGTCATTAACCTCAAAATGTTATCTTAGATCGTTAAAGTTCGGCTGAAATGAAATTGGTTTTATGCAAATGCTCTATGTTTTCTCATCTATTTAATATTGTTTAATTATTGAACGGGGGCATTAACTTTTGTGACTCCAATTAGTCGTTGGTATTTCTTAATTTATGCAGTAGTTTAAGAAAACGTCGCTTTTAAAAGTTATAGAAATAAACCAAGTAAACAAGTGTTATTGTTCCCTTCGATATTAGAGTTCAGATTGTAGATAATAAAATACAAGTTATTTTAACTAGTCATATTAGGTAAAACGAAAAATATTTTTCAAGGAAACTAATAGAATAATAATATTTGAACAAATACACATTTAGAATCTTTAATAACAAATGAAATTTTGATATAAAATAATTTATGAAGAGAAAAACTATGGTATAATATGTCAATATTAATAACTTAAATAAGAAATTCATAATATTAATAGAAATATTCTTAATCGCATTGCACTTTAATGATTCAAGACAAATTAAAGGTTTAAATGGCTTAAAGCTATTCTAGGATTAATGGAAAAATGTAAACAAAAGCATATTATTCCTTATATGTAAAGGATTTTTTAATACGTACATATTTAATGTTACTGTTTATATATTATTTATATAGAATGATATTTTGTTGTTTCATATGTTGTTTTATATTGTTTATGAATTAATAATATTATTGTTAATTATTAATATTGCTAAATAACTCATGCTAGAGATAACAGTTCTCTTCTCTCATGGCAAACTAGCAAAAGATTTAATTTCATGGTAATTGAATAAAAAAACTTCAGATAGCAATAACTTTCTTCTGGAATTACCAAATTTTATTCAATAATTCCAATTTATTTGGGATTTTACTGATGGATGTTTTACTAATTTATTGCATGGAATTATGTTTATATAGGATGAGTTTACTTTCCAGTGTGAAACAGTCGGTTAGACAAATAATGAATTCTTACTAAGTATAACCACAAGGAATTCCCACAATATTCTGATTTCTGGCAGAAAATAATATGTTTATAATATTGAGAAAATTGATCCACTTCAGTGATTTAAATCTTCTATCCAAGATTAAATTCCTGAAAAACTCTCGGGGCTAAATTTGTTTCTGTTGTCTTAAGAATGTTGGTTAACTATCCTAAAAATCTGAGAACATAATTAAACAAAGAACCTCTTCTCATTTGCAGATTTTCTTAGATTTATCTTTAAGAATTTATTTTTTGGATTTAAAAAAAAAAACAATTTAAAATTAAGGCTTTTCTATGCATTGTCAATACAAAATACTATAAATACAACAAAATTATATGAAAATACAATATATTTTGAGAAAATGGAAAATTTGTAGCAAATTTTAATGAAATTTAACCAAAATAGTTAACATTCTACTCAAAATTGTAATGCAGAAGTACTATTATTCTTTGTATACAAGTTGTAGATTAAAATGATGAATGAAAAATTTTGAGATTCAAAGAAGTTATGGGAAAAAATATATGCATATATGCATTTTTTTATAAATTTACAGCTTAATTTTTCTATAAACACCTATACATGAAAAAATATCTCATCAACAATAAAACTTTTGGTTTATTTCATTGCCCATATTATTTAAATCACACGCTGATATTTTTATGTAAATACCTCCATTAATTTTTGAGGCATCAAGTAAACGGTTTAGAATTTCTATGTAAATTGAAGTTAAAGACAAATTTTAGCTGAAAATTATGTGATCCTGGATGATAGGTCAGGCCTTCCTTTTCCTAGAAAAGATAAACTGTTTGGAAAAAGGAAAGTCTGATCTACAAGAAATAACAATAAAAAAATTCGCCTTAGTGGTTGATAACCCTTATTTTTAAAGTTGTCTTAATGACACCTTAAGACACCTTAAATGTTCTTTAATTTTTTATTTTATTTCGTGTAAGTTATATGTATATGCAATCCTTATTTCTGTCTTTGATTTTGATATTGATTTCGTTTTTTTTTCTTATTTTATATAAAGAAAATAAAATATTTTCCACCGTTTTATATTTTATTGCTATAAATTCAAAACCTGCTAAAATCGGTTTTTCGTAAATAATAAATTCTAAAACCGGTTTTTTTAAAAGTCGGTTTTTGTATAAGCCATAATATCCATAATTTTTATATTAATGATGTCTTTAGTGGGAAATCAATTAATAACAAAGCAATAAAGAAGAATGTATAATTTTCCCCAATCATTCAGAGTTTGAATCTGCGGGGCATCTATGTGAAGAGAGATCAATAATTAATTACCTTCTATCCAGGTAATGAAGAAATATTTTGCATTCCATTTGGCAGAAATGCATCTAAGCTTTCCTCAAAATAGATTATCGAAAAGCATTATTTTATAATTCTACTTACTAGCTGCAAACGGTGAAATTGGTGAAATCTGAGATATAACTTCGAAACATATAATGAGGCTTAATTAGATATTATTTTAAAAGTGACAGTTTATCTAAAATTTGATGAAGATTTTTATGCTCTCTGTTTTAAAACAGAAATTAAAAATATTCCATCCGGATTCTGCACTGGCTTGTTCTGCTTTTAAATATCAAATAATTAAAAAAATTGAAAATCGTCGTCTAAAATTAACATTGTATAAAGACTATAGAATTATACTTTAATACAAAATTTATTAATTTTTAAAAGTTCGTTGATACTTTAACACTAATACAATTGCAATCTCCATCTCTACCTATAATATGTAGGCAGTGGCGCTCCGCACACAAGATCTTAAAATTTTTTGAATCGTAAGATAGTCTTACATGTAAATGCTATTCACACCTATTCTGCTGGGTTTCCTCACATGTAGGTATCCCTGGCAATGAATTAACTGACTAGGCAGGGAAATCAGCTGATGGTCCTTTAAATGATCCTGTTCCTTTCAACGACAACAAGAAACGTATCAAAATCATTTTAAATTTAGAATGACATCAGAATGGGACAGTAAAGAGACAAATAAGTTTCCTTTTATCAAATATTCCATCGAATTTTGACCCATTTAACGTAGCAGAAAATTGGATACAATTATAAATCATTTTAGAATTGGCCATGCTAGATTTACAGATAGACATTTGTTAGTGGGGGAGCCCGCCCCTCCATGAACTATATTTCAATGCTTTTTGACAGTTTTTATTCTTAACAAATTATTATTATTGTTATTATTATAGTTTTAAAATACTTCCATAATAAAGTGCCGTGTCCTCGTCTTTTTATTTTTTAAAAAAATGATTGGTTTCTGCTACCTTATATGATTATTCATCATTCTATTTTTCTACACGTTTCAAAAATTTTAAAATATTTTTTAAATCCAGAATAGAATATTTGTAGCATTGATCAAAGTTATGGAAGAATGAGTCACCCTATTAAAAGAATAATTTTTTTGAGGAATTAGAAAGTGATATTACAATACGTAAGTTCAAAAGATAACGTGTAGTTTTGAATATATTTCCTACATATTTAAATTTTTGACAGAAATACGACATCATGGGGCTCCACTCCATTAGGATTTCACATCAAATAATAAATGAACAGATATAAAACTATTAAAATGACATTACTATAATATATGCCACCATTTGATATCGAAGAAATTTTGTTGGTAGTATCATGTATATCTAATTAGGAACAAAAGATTTATTTAAAATTTAACTCACTCAGTATTATTGGCACATCGAATGATCGCCAAAGGTAACTAGTAGATGAATTTCAGAAACATGAAAAAATTAATGAATATATATATTTGACTATATTATGAAGATTATCCATCAAATTACTTTCAATTGCTCTTATCTTGGAATTGTCACTATTCCTAATGCATAAAACAATTTAGATCTAAGTTCTACAGATTTCTAGTTGAGAAAACAAATGTTGAAATACTATTTTCTTGTATCAAACTATACAGAAATATCTTTATTGATTAATTAGTGGTGAAATTAATTAAAAACTTAATAAATTTTATCTAATAACTTCAATACGTATTTTGTTAAACAAATCTCAAATCATAAATAACTTAATCTACAATTACCAGAAAATATTTTGGATAAGGAGTGATTCAGTAAAATGGAGGTTTAATAAAGTTGAAACTTACAAATATCTATTCTGCTTTAATAATTAAATTCCCCAAATAATATAACGCCAATAAGCAACAGGTCTCATGAAATTTCAAAACAAGATGTTATTATAAGAATAAGATCGAATAGAAATTTCCCTTATGTTGACTGTGTACCCCATGTCTTAAAAATGCTTCAATTATCATTTTACCTCCAACCAATTCCTCTCCAATTCCCTTCAGTTTTAAATATAAAATTTCCAATACGGAACCAACTAGAATGGAATTAATTTACAATGAAGAAAGAAACAATGCTGTCCCGGAACTAATTCTGGAAAGACGTCTTCGTGAGAAAAGGATAGGTAATTTATTACCCTGTTCTCTGGAAATCAATATCTCCTGTTGAATCTGATGGATGGGCATGCCGGAAGAGTAATATGTTAATGTCCGTTAAATCTCGGAAACCAGAGCTCCCGAGCTCTTGCTGATGCGGAAGTATTTTCTGCCTACCTACTTAGTTCCCTCGTCAGAGATTTGATTTTTCTGAATGAAATTTGTTTCAAAACTAATTAGTGGAGGAAACATCGAGTGAAAGGAACTTGGATACCGGTTCGCGATCTTAGCTCTACGTTAATTTTTGTTAGAGTTAGGCATGCATTTCTAGTTGTAAAACTGCTCAAAATGGAGTAGAGGGTTATTTTTTACTTGGTATGAGTCATTAAGTATGCTACTAAAAAGTATGAAAAATTGATTTTTTTAAAGTCTTTTTTAAAATCTATTTGTCATATTTAGAAATATTTGGCATAGTAATATTGTAAAAAAATTTCTTCCCTTTGATTTAAACTGGCCAAGTTATTCATTAATTTCTATTAAAATTAGGCATACATTTCTAGTTATTAAAGTGCTCTAAATAAAGGTTAGGATTACATTTACGTAGCTTGATTCATTCAAGGTGCTTCTAAATAATGAATTCCAAATTTTCTTAAATTCGTTATCAGCTTGTATTCGTCATATTTAGTAAATTTGACACAGTGATATTGTAAGCAAATAAAATTAATTCAACCTCTCTTTGATTTAAACTGACCAAGCTATTGGTTAATTTCTATAGAGTTAGCCATACATTTCTAATTGTAAAACTGCTCCAAATGAAGAAAATGGTTACATTTTACATGGTTTGAACCATTCAAAGCGATACTAAAAATTACAATTTTTAATTTGTAAACTATTTTTTTAATATTATATTCGTCATATTTATCAAAAATTACAGACAATAATTTTGTAAAATGATAATTCAATTTCCTTTGACTAAACTGACCAAGCTCTGAAATTATAAATTTACTTATTTAGATGAATTTGAATCATTTTAAAAGCCTGCTTTTAAGATGTTTTTAAATATCTCATCGAAATAATTCGCAACGGTTACTGTAAATTTTGATTAATTTCTAATTGATTGGAGTTTAATAAACCTTTACACTTGACACAATCTTGTCTAAATGAATAAGGATGCAAAATTTTGTTGAAATCGGTCTAGTTCGGGAATAAATATGGAATATACTTTCACACGCACATTAAATGCTTTAATTTAGGACATAATATGCATATTAATATATTTATTTTCAAGCAAATATACATTTTTTCACTCATGCCTATATGAAAACACATCATGATAAATCTATTATAGTAGACGGAACTGTTATCTGTTGGTATATATTAGTATAAGTAGCATAAAATTGTTAAAGTAGAGATATTGGTCTAAAAAAGTAATGAAGTGTTCAACTCATTTAAAAACAGCATACTTTTAAGTTTTGGACGATTTTTTAGTGATGTGATGATCCGCATTAAGAATTGGAAAACTTTCAATTCCTTGTTGTGTCTATGTTTTCACTGTTTTTTATTGAAGTAATTTTTCAATTACAGCAATAGTGTCAATTTGAATTGTAATTTTACGTCTTAAATTGAAACTGAGCTATATTTCATTATATGGCACTGTAAAAAAATAAACATAATCTTTTATTTATTAAATTATTTTAACGAAATCGAAATCGATTATCATATATGCAGTAAGGCAGTTTATTTCTATTTTTGAAAAACAGATAGTACATGTTATTAATTTTTTAACATTATTAATTTCGGGGCATTTTTTAAGAATTAAAATTACAAATACACATCAATAATTTAAATATAGCTTTAACAATATCTTTCATTAATTAATGCTGCAGATAGTAAAAACTACAAAGTTTTAAATATATTTGCAAAGGTTGATTTCTTTTAAGATTATCAAAATGGCAGAATGATTTGGAATGCCTCGTTTATATGGTCTAAGATATAGATAACATATGCTTCCAAAATCTTTTTTCAAAAAACATCTTTTATTATATTTCTAAAAAGAATTTTGAGAAATTTTATTTGTATTCGTGATATCAGTTTTTTTTCCTTAGGTATAAACAAAACATAATTTAAAATATAAAGGAAATATTTTTTTATATTTTATAAGTGAAACAAGACATATGTTAGTTTTAAAAGATAAACTTTGATATTTTTGCTGATTTCTAAGGACGAAAATGAGATGATAAACAATGAATATCAAAAAATTATTCCTTATAATTGAAAAATGCATTAATTCTATTTCTATCTTCAATACGGTGATATGTATTCACTTTTTCACAATCAAAATAAGGTCTATGTAGGTTATTTCAGGAATGTTGCTTAAAAATACCGCTACATAGTAATCACTGAATGATAGAAAAGAAGACACTGTGAATTTTTAAATTCGTTTTATTTCATCCCGTGGGTATGATTTACGAAATAGAACATGAACACAGAACGACACAAAAGAGAATGAGGAAAACCCATTGAAAAATTTATTCCTCTTCTGATTATCCGTGATTGTGATAGTAATTTCTTATAGGTGCCGAACAAGGTAAGGGAATTATAAGGATCTTAAAACAGATTGTGCTAAGCTTGCCATTTTTTTATCCATTCACTCGGAGTTTGCGACCTACCAATTTAAGCCTTTTTTTAAACGCTTCTATTGAATTCTTTAAATAGAAGAGAATATTTCAGAATGAAAATATGTGCTGAATTAAGATAAAGCTTTAGAAAGTAATTATGATTAAATTAGATTTTAAAATAACATTACATAAACACACTCATATCTATCTATCTATCTATCTATCTATCTATCTATCTATCTATCTATCTATA
>JAPMOQ010008609.1:0-28171 GCA_026543055.1 Argiope trifasciata | reverse complement strand
ATACTGATATACGTTTTCAAATTATAAGTTAGCTTTCAAATATTTTTACTATAATCACTTAGTGCGATATGAAATGAAATTAAATGTATTTATTTTTTTATGATAGTGGCATAAAATTGATTGAAATATCTTAAGACTTCAAAATGTTCCCTTAATATTAAAAATGTATATACTTTTGAGATATTGTTTTAGTTTTGTAAATTTTGTAAATTTTTACTTTTGTAATTTTTGAGATAGTGTTTTAGTTCGTTCGTTATTTGAGTCCTTCCATTATTTTCCTTAACAATTTTATTTTTTTAGCCTTAGGACTTTTATTTTTTTAATGTCATTAATAAAAAAAGATTATAAAATGATACAGTTTTACATTTCATATTGTGTGTTTTCTGTCACTATTTTCCACACGTCTTTTGACTTTTTTCAACTTATAATTTTTTGCAAATCCCATCATTAGAATTTGCTAGTATTTTAACCATTAGGGCTATTTCAATTACTAAACAAATAACAAAAATGATAGATTACTAATAGTTTAGTTGCAATATCAGTGTGATAATTAAGACTGCATATATAGTACCTCAATAACCTGCAGAATCAAAAATTTCAACAGCTATGATGCAAATATTGTAATTGTTCTATGAACAAAATTTTTAATAGTATTTTAACTTTTAAGATAATGAAGAATATAGGAAATAAATAAAGTCCGGCTAATATTAAAAAATAAGCGGGAGGGCTTATCCTAATATATTCTCTTTTAAATGTACTTATGTATTATTAAACGTATGTCATTAAGGAATAAATAGTTATGAAACATCTTACTTGCATGAGAACTGCCCCTGAAATGCGGTTAATACACAAGCATCAGAACATGAATATGGACTTTATACTCTAATATTTAATACTTAATAATAATAAAAAAATAACAAATCTCCTTTCTTTCCCCTAAGTTGTTACATTTTGAATTATTATGTTTGCATAAATCCAAAAGTACAGATGGGGAGATAGCGATGTATAAATTCCGAGGAGTATAGAGAAGTGTAAATGAAGATACTACAACGAAGTGAATTTTTAAGTATTATCATAGGAAGTGGTCTTCAGAAAACTGGGGGTGATCATTAATACCCTTACTAATAAATGTACTTGTGTGTGATTAACCTCTCATCTTTGGCAAGCAGAAACAATTGATTGAAACAATAGGCTGATTGCCGACCCCCCCCCCCCGTCTTAGGTGTAGCGCGTCTTACACTTGATCTGGACTTCACGGGTTCGAGTCCTGGTTTATGGCATAGTTGTTCTTCACTTGTGTTCTATCTATGAGATGTGTGAATTAGCTTCCCTATAAAAAGAGTTTGTGCTGGTGAATGAATGTGTATGTCATCTTCATTTGAGCTGGGAGTCAGACTTCTGCCTTCGGGTACTCAGAGATCTTTACTTTCAAAATCAATTCCTCCATTCCATATTCTCCATTCAGCATTCTCCAATCCGTAATAACACGGGCACGACATCATTATCTATGACGATTAATCGAATGCTGCATCACCAAATACGAAGGCTTATTTTTTATGACTAATTAATACCAAATTTCGGCACGCAACTACGATTGCAGTCACAAAAACACATTCAAAATTCCTATATATTTTAGACATTGCTCTTTTGGGTTAACGCTTTTACCTACTTATGAGAATATACATTGATGGACTGTAAACATATTTGGCTCTGCATTTCAAAAGAATCTATATGTTAGGTGTTAAAGTTTTGAGACAAATTTTAGCCACGATCGCTATCGTGTTAATTTATATTTCAACACCAGACACAGGAGGATTATCATTGATTGGATTACATTTAAAATCTGGCTGAAATCTAAAAAATTGTTGTAAAGATTATATGCTAAATTTCCTGCGTCTAGTCTATATTTTCTCTTTCTGAACTTCACATATGAATTAGTAAATTAGCAGAATTTATATCTTCAGAATAATTGATAAAGCCAATGGTCTTTTTGCCCCGATCCACAAACACTGAATTGATTTTTTCAACTTTTATATCTAATAATTTTAGCCTACTGACATGGGATCAATAATTATCAAACGCTTTGTCCATGCTGAAGAAATATCACAAATGAATCTTTGGAAGAATTAGCCAGCCCTAACCACTGTTCTGATTTTGCAATTTTTTCTTTTCTTTCCAAAGTTTGACTTTGGATAATTTTTAAAATATCTTTAAATATTAAGCATTTTGAAATGAAACTGAAGTTTAAAGCCTCCAATATTCTCACCAAAAAATTGGTTGCTGAAAAGAGACAATAATTATTATTCTATAGGGTAAAACATTTTTTCAGCAAACCAGCAAATAGTTCACTACAGTTGGATGCCATGCCGAATATCACATTAAGCTAAATTTGAAAATCTTCAATTATCGAAGCTATCTTTTAGAATATATGATTTTAACTTTGCTGGCTTCATATGAATGCTTTACTAAATGATCCTTTAGTTGCAACTGTATTTCCATTTATTTGGTATAATGAAACAAACATAGAAGAAAACGCAAATAAAATATAAAATCATGAAAATATTGAAAAAAAATTAAAAAGGGATTAAAAAAGCTATTTCGCTATAAGTGTTATCTAATTCGTATGGAGCCATATATAACATTAATTATTTATTCCATAGGATTAAAATATCTGGAGATATTACTCATCTGAAACATTTATTTCAAAATTTAATTGATTAAAGACTATAAAAATTGCAATTTCCTATTTTAATTAATAATTTTCAACTTGTTAAGATCCATTAAAAATTTTCAAAAAGATCGAATAATCTAATCTAAAATAGTCAAATTATATTTAAACATCCTAATCGCACACAAATGGAAGAAATTAAGTGTGATTTTGATTAAAGACAAAAACCAACAGTACCAGGATGCCTAATTTAAGCAAATATTTGAATATTCTCCTCAAAGTATTCCGACACTACTAGTTATAAAATAATAATTATGCTTAGAAATTATATCTTTTCTACGTTTAATCTTAACTGAAGTAAAATGAGTGTGAATTAAAAAATTTTGCAGATTTTATTTACTTACATATTATTAGAAAAATAGAAGTTAATAAAAGCTTTATAAAACGAATGCTTACATAAGCAGTTTGAAATATACTTTCAATACTGAATATTTATTTTATTAAATTTAATCAGAAATTATAATTAAAAGTTTCAATTATATCCTCATGTTTCATACCAAACTTTGGCAACGTGTTTCCTAAGCATTCATTTGAAGGTCGAACATTACGAAACGAAAACTGAATTATTGACTATATAGTATATAATACCAATGCTTTCTTAATGTGATAGACAAATTATGAGCAATTCATATTTTGAGGGAACCATTTTCCAGCAGAATAAACTGAAATAAATGGTACCCAAGTGAGAACAGAAGTAAATAGTAATATAAATACTTGTATTGTAATTAAAATACTTTGGCAGATAAGCCAAAAAAAAAAAAAAAGAAAAGAAAAGAAAAGAAAAAAGTAAGCCTTATGCTTCTAGTTAAAAATAGCTGTTATTTTTTTTTTCAAAAAGCATTTTATTTTTTTATAATTTTTATTTATTTAATCCGATAATAAAATATATTAAGAACATAAAAACTGAGTTCAGCATTCAAACATTTTATACTTTGTTTCAAAGCAGCAAAAAAACCTTTTCACTCACCAAACCCAAAAAAAGTCCACTTGCATCACAAGCTTCTTTCAGGACAAATGTCAGAATTTTACAATTGTTCTCATTATGTCTTCCAGGGAAATAAATGAAACTATTTTTTATATTCGTTAAATACTGAAAATGAGAGGTTATTGAACCCAGCTTTTAAATCCAGCTAGTGCAATGACTTATCAACTCAACAGAGAAACAATCTCAACTCCCTTTCTGATGGATTAAGTGTGCCTTCGATCGTCTCAATTAAAAGTTTCATACTCATTTCATTGCAGTAATCTTAGTGATGTTCGCATATGAATACCTTATCTTTTGGTTGCTTATTGAAAATGTAGAAAATTCTAAATTGAGAATATAAATCCCATGCTCGATGTTAAAAAATTTCTGAATCTGATACATTTAAGGATTGAGAGAAGTCTGTCAGAAATTTCTGATTTCATTTAAAAGTTACCGAAAAATTTCAATTGCAGGGAGTCAAATTGGAATTTTACAATTTAAAATTGGGAAAAAATGGTTAGAAAGAATAAAAATCTACAGTTTTGTAATTGAAATATTAAATATATATATTATGAAATAAGATGATTAAATACGAGATAGAAAGTCGAGTGCTCAGAATCATGAAAAACGACATTGGCGAGAAATGACATTTCATTTAAATGTTACAGAGTTTCATTTAAATGTTACAGAGTTTCATTTAAATGTTACAGAGTAAAAGTTTCATTTGCATGCAGCCAAATTGGAATTTAACAATGGAAAATTGAAAAAAAAATGAAGGATAGAAAGAATCTGAGTTGTTATAGAAATGTTTAATATATATATTATGAAGTGAGTGGATTAAATATGGTAGACAAAGCCGAGAGCTCAGAATAATAAAAAACGACATTTTAGTTGAAAAGAAAGCATGATTCACAGTTGGAATGACAACCGATTTATACACAAAGAACAACACTTATAGATACTCACTGCGCAAATAGACACATCACAGCAATAAAAAGATGATATCGCTCTGTGATCAACTGTGCAAAGGAGGAATAGCATCTTCACCTCTAATTACAGGGAATATTTAAATGAAAAGATAAATTACTTAACAAATTAACCGTTTGTATATTTCCCAATGTCACCTTGGGAGAACGCAGCAGGACATCTAGAGACGTGATTGGAATTTCCGGCATAGATCTGGTTTTGCGCATGCGTGGGCACCCACATGCGCAGAACAGATCAGTAGCTCTTATAAAGGGCACCTCCCAATTGTGTTATTTGCTCGATTCCTCGAGCAGAGAAGGACCATTAATTCCGATGTGTACAGTGAGAGTCCGAAGATTAAGCTCCAAGAACAAAAGACACGTCTTCAAGATCATACATGAGGAACTGGCCAAATTCAAGTGGGAGAGGATGAACCATTTAATCTTCAGCCAGGACATGTCGCCCTACGATTTTTATGTGATTCTTCCCTTGAAAAAATATCATAAAGAAAAGCGCTTTAACTCAGACGGAACACTCAAGGACTCTTTGAAGGACTGATTATCGTCACGGCCACATGAATTATGGGAACAAGGATTTGGCTAATTAATCAGTGGGATCTTTGTGCTCAGACATGTGGTTTATACTTTGAAAAATATTCATTATAACGCACAATGTCGTTTCGTACTTTTTAATTTGAGCACCCTTTGTATTTTTGTGTTGAGATATCTTATTTGATTTCGTATACTGGTGACTTTCAATCTGAGAATTAGTTAAGAAATATCTGCAATATACATCTAACGATTTGTTATAATTTATTCCAGATCCTTATCCTCGATAATTGTAATTATATAATTTTATATTCATAAGTTTATTGAAAATAAATTAACATGAATTCAAAATCTGTCATTAATCAAGAAACAAATACACCTCTATTTTACTTTCTAAGACCATCCTCCATTTATTTTCAAACTATTAAAAATTAATGCTTCAAAAAGGAGGGAAATTGTTTGTTTCTTACCTTTTTAGTTGAATACACCTTGTATGTAGTCTCTGAATCAAAGCAGAAAAAGATCTTAAGATTGTGCATTTAATAAAGGTATTGCTATAAGAAGAACATTTTTTATAATCTTCAATTTTGTCCCAAAGGCTAAATTCTATATCAGAGGTTACTGATTTCGTATCCATTCAACACTCATTAAATACATTTGCATGTTTCTATTTCCTGAGGCTAATTGCACAGGAATATAATATTAAGAATTGCAATAATATTATCACTGGAAATTTTTCGAAAGAAATATAATTCCATATATAAAGCCAAAACGAACACCACATGTATCAGATGACTCCACTTATGTATAGAAATATCTTGCAAAACAATAATACTTAACCTTTTCAATAATCTCATAAACGAAAAGCTTGAAATTGCTTCCGAAGCAAAATTTAAAAAAAAGAATGATTTAATTTCTAAATGCATTATTTGCAATTAATTATTACTAATAAACAACAGCTTCTAATTTTGGTAAATCTTACAATGTTATTTTCTATTACTGATATTTAAAAATTTCATAAATTAAAGTTCAATTTATTTTATAGCTGAATATTTTTGGTATTTGCCAGCTTCTTGGCATAAGAGTAGTGAGTCTTAACGTAATGTCAGGCATCAAGGGATCGAGTACCGGTGCGGGCATGGTTGTTTATCTTCTGCGTTCTATCTGTTAAGTGTGCATTTGCTCCCTCCTATAAAAAAAAAGGTTTGCGCATGTGAACATGAAGCATGAAGCAGCTAATTCGTACTCTTGACCCTAGTTAGCGTTCGGTGAAAAATAAGATGCTTACTAGCGCTTTTATCGCTGATAGGTAACAGTCAGCGCTCTGGTAAAGTCTCAACACAACTCTTTTATTTGTATTTTATTCAGGAATTATGTTTCAATCTTTGAATCGGTCTCATTCCACTTTTAATTATATAACTGAAGTTATTTTGTATTAATCGTTTACTTTCAAATTTTGATTTGTTAAAGGTGTAAATTTAAACTTCATGAAAAGATTAAATTAAACAAAATCAAAAAAATATTCAGAGACAAAATAGGAACAGAAATGCTCTTGTAAAAATTCTGAGTTCTAAATGGTCCTGTTGTGTGAAAGGAGCCTACAGATTATATTTAACATAAATTATACAATTCTTCAATGCAACTTATCTGAAAAATCCTTTTAATTCCTAATTAAAATTTTATGAAATACCGAAACACTCGTTCCTTGATTATAATCTTACGAATTTATAAATAGGCTCTAATTATTTGGAGAGTATAGCAATGCTTTTAATTTGAATTACCTCCACTCGTTTGAAGGAAAGTACCTTATATGATAAAGTACTTCATATATGACATAAAATCCAATATAAAAACAATTATATATATATATATATATATATATATATATATATATATACACTGAAGTGACAAAAGTCATAGGATGACTGTTAATATCGTGTCGGTCCTCCTTTTGCCAGGTGAACTGCAACAACTCGACGTATCATGGAGTCCACAAGTCGTTGGAAGTCCTCTGCAGGAATATTGAGCCATGCTGTCTGTATAGACGTCCATAATTGTGAAAGTGTGGACGGTGCAGGAGTTTGGGCACGAACGGACCTTTCGATGATGTCCCATAAATGCTCGATGAGATTCATATCGGGTGATCTAGGTGGCCAGATCATGCGCTGGAATTGTCCGGAATGTTCTTCAAACCAATCGCGAAAAGTTCTGGCCCGGTGACATGGCGCATTGTCATCCATAAAAATCCCATCGTTGTGTGGGTACGTGAAGTCCATGAATGGCTGCAAGTGATCTGCAAGCAGCTGAACATAACCATTTCCAGTCAATGATCGGTTCAGTTGCACCAGAGGACAGAGTCCATGCCATGTGAAAACAGCCCACAGCATTATACAGCCACCACCAGCTTGAACAGTGACTTGCTGACAGTTTGGGTCCATGGCTCCGTGGGGTCTGCGCCACACCCGAACTCTACCATCAGCTCGTAACAACTGAAATCGTGACTCATCTGACCACGCCACGGTTTTCCACTGGTCTAGGGACCAGTCGATATGCTCACGAGCCCAGGAGAGTCGCTGCAGGCGATGTCGTGCTGTCAGTAAAGGTACTCGATTCGGTCTTCCTCTGTCATAGCCCAAGGAAGACAAATTTCGCCGCTCAGTCCTATCGGACACGTCCCTCGTACGTGCCACGTTGATTCCTGCAGTTATTTGACGAAGTGTTGCGTGTCTATTAACATTGACCATTCTACACAGACGTCGGCGGTCTCAGTCGTTAAGTGCAGGTGGACGCCCACTGCTCTGTCCATGATGGGATGTGATGCCTGAAATTTCATACTCTCGGCACACTCTTGATACTGTGGATCTCGGAATGTTGAATTCACTAACGATATCCGCAATGGAATGACCCATGCGTCTAGCTCCAACTAACATTCCACGTTCAAAGTCTGTTAATTCTCGTCGTGCCGCCATAAATCACGAAAAACCTGTTCACATGAATAACTTGAACACAAATGAAAGCTCTGGAAAACGATCTGCGCATTTATACTTTTTCGCTGCCATACTACTGCCATCTGTATATTTGCATATTGCTATCCCATGACTTTTGTCACTTCAGTGTATATATATATATATATATGCTGCCATATAATGCAGAAGTCAGTAAATTTATATATTAACTAGCTATTCTGCACATTAAGTAAAGTAATCCGCTGAAATTCGGATAACTGTTTCATTTCTTGAATTACTGACGTAATCTGCGAACTCTCCAGATAATCTGCACATTCTCTTTAGGTACTCATTAAAATGAAAATAAAATGTTTGCTAAAATAACATTTCTATAAATTTAAATTGAATGTTGTTTATTTATTTTTAGATATCTAACGAATCATGTTAATTCATTGAAGCAAACAGCATATTAGTTCATAGAATTAATCACCAATCAATTAAACCATAATGCAAAGAATCAAACGGTTTAACATAATATCACAACTAAGGAAAAGTATTTATGAAAAATATATTAAAATTATGCTTGCTTATTTGTGAAGCTCTAAAGATTGGTCATACTTTAAATTGTATACCAACTGATTTTTGCGGTAAGTACACCTGTTTATGGCTCGCTTAAATTTGCAATCATATTTTTCAGTCCAGGAAAGTAAAAAATATAAGAAAAAAACTGAACTTTAACGATATAGAAACCGCTAATGCGTAATACGTCACTTAGTTAAAATGGAAAAAAAATCAGAATTTTATCTGAGCAAATCATTTAATATGCAGATTAGTTTGGTATTATGCACATTAATGGCTTTAACGCTAACATATACATTTATACAATTTCAACATACGAAGTATATGAACTGCGTTCTTAAAGCATGAATAACACCGAAAATATTATAATTGAATTTTAAAAAATTCCGCATTCAGTTCCAAATTGAAAATATATAAATTTCAAAATTTCATTTATTTTGTTTAATTTTTACTTAATATGTTTCAAAATATATAAAATTTACATTTTTAAAGGATCCCCGCACAAAAATAATTCCCAATGAGTAAAATGTGCACCATTCTCTATTAAGGTCATGTACGAAATTTCAGCATTTCATCATAAAATATTTCAAAGATATCAAACTACATGAATGCTGACCTAAACGTTATTTTCAATGCCTGGATATGAGTTCTCAAAGAGGAACGTACAAAAATTACATGGGTCGTACAAAAATTAACAGAGAAATTAACGATTAAACAAATAAATAGTAATTTTGCTTTTGAATGGTTCAAAAGTATTAGAAATCTTTAGAAATAATAACTTGAAGGATATATTATATAGTTTTTTGCAAGTTCATTGGCTGTGCTATATTTAAGATACATTATGTAGTTCAGAATATAAAATTTTAAAATATTTTTCATACAGCCTAAATTTTATTTTTTAAAATCTAAAGTTATTAATCATGCTTTTTTCCTTATGATGCATTTCTGCAACGCTTTATCTCCACTGAAGCTGTAAATATTTGCATTTTGATTTGTGACTGATATTTCATCAATTTTTTTAACAAAACGTTGTGAATTTTATCAAAAAAATTCTGAAATTTTGTACATTACCTTATTAAAGGATAGGGCACACTTTTCTCCCTAAGAATTTTTTTTGCAAGGGATCCGTACAAAAATTTAAACTTTTATTTTCTTAAGTTTAATCTTAGGGAATTTTTAATGGACTTCATAACATTTTGCACCTGTTGTAATTTACAGTATATGTCTATGATCAATATTTCAGGAATAAAAGTTGTGACCAAGGTCTTTGAGACATTCAGTATATTCTTAATGCAGTACAAATGTTTTTTTTAATTACATGCAGTCTCTGTATAAAAAAATAATAAAGACAGAAAAGGGATTTCATTTTTTTTATTCCGCTATATGTTAACAGAATCCACGCTGTTTGAAAAACCATTAAAAAGTAATTTCGTTGCTTGTAAATTCAACTTTTTCGCTTAAACAGATTTTAAAAGCCTTCCACAGTTTCATGTTCTTCTTATTTTCTTATCTGCCAACGCGAAATTTTGTTTTGTGCAATTATTTACGCGTTTCTTCCTTTGTCTGATCGTAAAATTGCTTAAGAAAGAAATGGACTCCAGAAGAAAATAAAGTTTCTTAATGGCATTTAAAGCTAGTTCGAGTGGATTTTTTTTATTTTTTCTTAAAAAAGGAACTATCTTACCGTAAAAAAATAAGAATTTGTCTTAAGATAATAAGATAAGTTGCCAAATACTTTTTGTCAAATAAAATCATTTTGGATACAGTGCTTTGAAGAGAAATATAAAATCAAGATTTTAAAAGATTAATTTTGAGGCACCTTAAGAAATCCCTTTTCATGAAAAAAATTAATATATTCGCAGTAAATTCTTAATACATCACATACAAATTAATATATCTTTTGTCTTAGTAGAAATTAAAAGATTATAATAAATGTTTCTAAATATTTTTCTTATTATTTTGCATTTTAACGTATTTAGTATTTTTTAAGTATTTTGCCGTATGTTTCTTTAAAGGTTCGAGAAAAACAAACTACATTCATCCATATATATTTTTTATTCTAACTATATTTAATTAAATTTCGAACCACAATGTTCATAAATATTGTTAATAAAATATATTATATTATATGATAAAATAAAAAAAAATTATAACCGTTTTCTTCTCAATCATTTCTGAAAGTCTGAATGTATTGGAAAAGAGAAAATATAATACATTAATTAAAAGTATAGAAGACGAATTAGAAAAAGTATAGACCATTCCAAAAATAATTTAAAGCACATTCTACTTCTAATTAATTTAGACACTCACTAGTTATTAATAATTAGTTGTTACATTATTTGATTTAAATTTATGCTGGTGATTTGAAGATGAAAAACGATATATTTTCTGACTCTGCTTTGCGTCTCCTCACTGTTTCATCCTAAGGAAGAGAGATTGACAGATATTTTTAATGTATTCATATTTAATTTGACTATCATTAAAAACATTTATAAAACTATCTTACTGACTATGAGGCTAATAGCTCAGGAAAGCAAAGTTACAATTGCTCTCAACAATACGATGCATTTGGATCGGTTCGTGACAAGACTTTACATACATTTCAAAAAATAATTTAAATTATAGCTGTTTGGATTAAATGTAACTTACCGATATTCAGCACCCTTTACAAATTTGTTGATGTAAAACAGCATCTTCCGTGTTATTTTTCTGAAATTATTTATATAAAAAAAGTCAAAGTTTCCGATATTATTGGAACTGCATGAATTTACCACTCTAATCGGAATCGAATAGCTAATTTGTAAACCTCTAAAGAGTGATATATACTTCCGATTAGAGAAATACTTGAAAATTTTAGATTTATATTACTGTCATATTTTTTCTGCACGGATTTTGCATTATCTGTGGAAGCAGAGGTCTGAATTCATTTTTAATGGATGACAGTTTCATGATTCCGAATTGTGGAGATTATTTGGCTGCAATTTCGAAAACTTCGATGTCAAAGATAAAACTTAAAAAAGTAAAAAACTTATTGCCATATGACATTAAAAGAATAGTTTTTAGAAAATTTCATTTACTGCTTGGAAATTCTATAGGGGATGCGCTCTCGTGAGAATTACTCGAAATTGAGGGGCTAAGATTCTGTATGTGCATTTTGTTTGCTTTGGCTGTTTTCGAATGAACAATTTTTCTTCAACTTCTGTTGGTATCTGCAAATCCTGATTTTTGTCTAAAATTCAGTTGCTATTTTTTGCTTAACGTATTTGGTGTTTTTTGTTGTTACGCATGGCACATGTTATTGCCAAACTCTCTGACGGAAGTAGCGATTTAAGCCAAGTTTGTATAGTAACATCTGAGAGTAAAGGAGCGTCAGCAGCCGACGCTAGATATATATATATAGCGTCCTCGTTTATATAAGCTCTAGACATCATTTATATAGGCTCACTGTATCAAATGCGCCAAAACCTGTGCCATTGAACTACATCTGTCTAGTCAACAATCATAAAATATTTGTAATTTTTTTATTAGAATATATCTAGATGGAATTGGCATTACAAAATAAAAATATACATTTTTACAAAATAACATTTTCTTTCTATTCAGTTCTTCATCATTTCAAATGTAAAAGAATGCGAACCTCTTAAAAGAATGTTGGAAAGATATATGATTGATGAGAATTACTGTATGAAGAGAACAATTACATTGTGTTTTTACATTCTCCTGTATTATGGAATAGTTAGATCCATTGCATATATGTAAGAATAAAAAGTCAAATAAGAATATATATTTTCCGAAAATTATTAAAATTTCAAATCAATTACTAAAAATTCAATTCAATCTGTATTACGGATTTTTTTCCTATTTATTTTTTTACCCTTCATAGCAGTTAATGCTTTTAGATTATCAAAAATTAAATGTGTTACTTATTCTAATTACGTTTTTATAAGATGACAAATAATTTTGAACAGCGGAAATAGAAATAGAGAATTCATTTAACGCCACAATTTTTAAGAAAATAAGAATTAATGATTGACAATTTAAATTAATTCAAATCTGACATTTAGCGATATTTTCGAATAAGTTTATGATGGCAAACAGGAAATGCTGTGTTAATTTTTCTCCCTTTTTCCCACTGAACATGTTCATCAATTAAATAAATATAATTTTCAATTAATTTCAGGACTGTTGTATATATTATTTATCTATTTAGTATTTCAAAAGATAAAATGCAGTCAATAGTTCCTTTAAATAGATTAAGTTGATTCTTGATTATTTGTATAGTAAATTTATTATTTACTGTCATTGATTATTTATTTCATATAAAGCATTATTTAATCTATAAAGCAAATTTTAACAAATTAATTAAATTCTTAGATGATACATTTCTTATAAATATTATACTTTGAGCGTTCAATGATTTTAAAAGAATCATAGCTTGAAAAATAGAATGAATAGATAAGAGATTTTCAAAAGATCAAGATTCAAGATTTTCAAAAAATCAAATACTTTCCTGTCCATGCCAACCAATAAGCATTGAGAACAAATCTGATATAAAAATATATCTGGCAGAAAGAATTTCGGATATTCCAAAATAAAAACCATTTTTCTTTGAATAGTCAATAAGACGTTAAAAATGAAACGAAGAAACCAATGAGGTAGTATCATATAAAATTATTTTACCGAAATAGTCTTTGAGATCCAATATATTTTTAGATGCGTAAAATGTTATTTTTATGTTACAAAAACGAAACAACAACAAATTCTGAGGAGAAAATTGGAAATTTCTTGTTCATCCTGCTGTTTCCTTATTTCTCGTTTACATCGACCAAGTCTGTTAATTATTTTTTGAATCTCATGCTTAACCGGCTTCGACGAAATGCTCAAAATTCAAAGAAAAAAACTTATAGATGAAAACATAAAATTGAGCTTTTAGCTTTTTAAAATTTATCTCAGAATTTTTCAGAAATTCGAAATCAAATTTAGAATAGAAAAACATAAATATTCAATTATAATTTTTTGAAAGGACACTATGACATTGTTCATCCAGTTGATATCTTTTTATTACAACCATACTTCTGTAGTAGCTTTAAGCACAGTTTTTTTAAAAGTATGAAGCTAACCTTTTTTCCCCGAATTTTTTTTTTAAAAATGCACCAAAAGACATAATGGTCGTATGCAAGCAAATTTCCATTTTTTTTTCAGAAATAAATCCTTTAATATGTCAAAAAAGGGTAATTTTGAAATATCGTTTTATGAGCATGTGTTAATACCTGACTGTTATTTAAATTTATATTTTCGTCTATGCTTAAAAAAATCTTTGTCAGTGATATATTAAGATTATCATAAAAGTTAATTCCGTTCGAAATATATTGTTAAGAATCAGAAATGTTGCTTCCCTTCACGATTAACTACATCGTATTAAAGACCGTATGAATCTCTGTCGAATGCTAGTCAGATGCTTGATCAATGACCCCTGGGTTTAATTACGACTTGATGAAGAATTTGGGGATTATGGCGACAAAATGATTGATACTAAAATCTTACAGAATTTCAGAGATAGAACGAATAGTAGCTGAATGTTTGATTGCTCCAGAATCTTCTTTGGCCTGCTTCTAAAACTGTAAAGCGTCAACAATCCAAACCGGAGACCGTCCTGTATTTGGTACAAAGTCTTACAGAGAGTCAATGACTAATTAGTTGGATCAGTACAGTGAAGCGCAAGCATTAAGTGGAGCCTCAAGCGATTGGTGAAATCATAGTTATATCACCGACCTCCATCCGCCGCTAAGGCACACGGATCAACCTCGCAAAACTCTATGACCGGACCGTCACAGCAGCAACACTGGTGGGAATTGTGTCTGAGTCCTAAGGGCCATCACCGACCACTGTACGACCCCCCCCCCAGTAGGGACTGCGTCACATCATCAATGGGAGGACCAGAACCCCCACCTATTATTCTGCCCTCCGGGTTGGCGAGATCCAACTACCATACCCGAAGCCTCGCATCCTAATTTCGAGGCACCCCTGCCAGGGATCAAGCGATTGGTGAATGAAGCTGTGTGCTGAATCTTGGAGTTTATTTTTGAAAGAGCATAAAGTTGCATTTAGAGTAACCAGTCGTAAAGTAGTGAGTAAACAGTTGGGTAAAACTATAAAGCGAGGAAACAATGGTGAATGTCAGGGGTTTTGAGACACTATAGAGAATATCTAAGCATATTGCTTCCTCTTTTTGTGTTCTGTTTGGTCTCTTTGAATGTTGCGGTTGTTTTTTACTATTGATTACTAGAACTTGTTGTCTGCAGTGTGTTCACTGTATATTGTCTGTTAGCTGTGTACGTCTCGGCTGTATATGACATCTGTATATTTGTGCCTTATTTTTTAATAAACGTCATTTCATGATTGCTTCGTTTCACCATTACATCATACACCCAAACTGAAACCCCCGTCATCTGACTTAAAGGGAATTTCATTTATCCGTGGCATTTAATTGCAGCGGTGGGATCAGTGAACATTGTGAAGTAATTTCCATAGCAATATAGCTTGATACGCAAGAATGGACTTGTGTGTCTTTTTTGTCTTATTATCATTAAATCAGGGACATCATTATCAGAAAAATAAGGATAATATATTTTCTTTTTTTCATATTGAGCTGATATGTTTAGGAAAAACTGATGGAGACACGTGCGAAGTCATAATGAATGCTAAAAAAATGAGTCAGTATTTGAAATTCCTTAGCAAATTAATATTGTAAGCAATTCTCAGATCTGTACTGAGTGATTCAGAGAGAGATGGGTGACTGTTCAAATAAGGTTATATTAATGCTCGAGATGAGAAATGCGAAGAGTGCTATTGTTGATATAAGCTATGTCACTTTGAGTGATGGAAAACAAATAGCTCAATATTTTATGAGGATTTTACGCAAACTTCAAATTTTTACATGATTAGATTGTGTTAGACAGCCAGTTTTTCAAATTTCATGTTCACACACTAATAGAAAATAATATAGCTTTGTAGATGGGAACATATTTTTACTGTTATGCTCCGGCAATGGTATTGCAGTTTTATTAAGCTGATATTCAATGGCATGACAATGGAGATAAATCAATCAGTATATGAATTTTGTATTAAATTTATTAAATGAAGTACTAAACTAGGAATTAGACTTAGATATAACCAGTAATGACTTAAAAATTTTAAATCTTAAAGTTTGTTGTTCTTCGGTTATGGAGTTAAAAATTTCATGTTTTATTATGAAATATTTCTCAGCAGAATTACAAGTACTTTCAAATGACGTCCTCAGGAATCAACCAAATTTATTTGTAGCATATATTGTTGAATTACACTTTGTTAGTTTGTTAGTTATCTCGTTTACAAGCAGCCAGGCATATATAATCACTAGTAGAAACCGTACTGAAATATTTGGATAAACTTGAATTGCCTGGAAGCCGCTAACAGCATTAATTGCAACTAAGATTGAGCCCTAAGAGCCATTATTAGCCTGGTTACAATCGTTTTCACTGTAAGAAAGTCCCGTCAAAGGTGGAGGGTAGCCGGACCCACACCATTTCTACTTCTAAACCCACCCAGAAGGCGAGAACCGACCATCATGCTGGAAGTTTCCCATTCTCATATCTGAGATATCTACCCAGGGGAAATAGACGAATTTAAAGTATAAAATTCTAAAATTACACTTCTGGGGCTAAAGAACGTATGGAATTTCGGCCATTACATAGATTTTGATAATTGCAATACTCTCTCATTGCAAGCATCGCATAAGAAAAAAAAATAAAAGTGCAAAATTTTTGAATAAATTCCGTTGGCATTTATAAAATATACTGCAGATAAGAAACCCAAAAATATTTAGGCATGGATAGAATAATTCTTTGATATAATTCAACATTCATTTTTTTAGTAACATCAACAAAATATTACTTCATATGTCATCATCATATACAAATAAAAATTTCAATTTCTCTGAGACTAAATTATTTTATTTTTCCACTCAAAATACAAATAATCATAAATCATCGGGAAACATTGAAATGTTATGGATGAATAGTTCAATAGCTAATACAAACATTGATTATTGAATGTTAAGAACTTAAGCATCCAAATAAGTTTTTCATTATTTTATTTCAATCCTTACCTCTTTTGGTTAGCAAGCAATATAAAAAGTTAGAAACATTAAAAATAAATATAATGTAGAAAAATAAAAAATAAAAGAATAATATAAAAAATAAGAAATATTATAAAAGTAATTAAATACGAAATAATATAAAAAATATATCAATAAAATTTTACTGCCTGTAAGAAAATTTTAAAAAAAGGTTTATCTTAACTTTTTTCAGTGAATAAGGAAGTTAAAAAACGTTAATCGGATGGGAATCTCATTTTTCATTTTTATTTAAATGTTTGAAAAAATTCAACTTGTCTTCCATGTGCACTAACAAATGAATTTGTTTCCTGTAATTATTTTATTTTTTTTTTCAATCTCATTTCTAAAATTTTTAGGAAAACGTGTTTCTAAAAAAAGCAAATTATTGTTATAATCTAAGGCGGCAGCTTATTTCCTATATGCATAAAAAATCACACTTATCTTATCATGCGAAAAAACACAAATATAAAAGCTGTTGTCTTCAAAGTGCATTATTAACTATTAATAAATATTTTCTTTACTTTAAAAGAAATGTCTTATTAATAATTTATATAAAATGCAAAAAAAATCCGAGTTCTTAGCTCATTATTATTTTGTGATGAGGAAATTTAAGTGAAGAGAAAATTCAGAATTTTATATAATTATGTAGTTTTCTATAATGCATCATCAGCCGAATTCTTACAACTCACACCAATAGTTTCAGATATAAAATAATTTTCCCATTTTAAACTTCTATTTAAAAACATGGTTTTCTTTGTGGGAATTTTATTGAACGTTTTCTTTAAACATCTTATCCTTATCAATTACAAATTTAAATAATTTACTTGAATCACTTTTTAGAAATTACAAAAAGGGACCTATATGAAAATAATCATGTAGCCTAGGTTTTTATTCAAATTTTTTAAATCAAAAAAAGATAGAATCTTAAAAGCTTAGCGAAATATTATCAGAGTTTTTTTTAAGATCATTTTATAAAATAAGTTTTTAAGGAAAGTTTACATGTGTATAGGAAAGGATTTACAATGAAAATTACCTCGTTTACGAGTGTCTTCCATAATGCCATTAGTTTATACCAGATGTGAAAGAGCTATTATTTATTTAAAACTAGTTGCTTTTAGCGACCGATCGGCTCACCAGGAATTATTTATATTTATTTTGAATAAATTATTTTAAAATTGAAATTTCATTGAGAAAATTTATCGTAATATCTTTAAAAAATTTTTGTTTATTATTTACATTAACATTCTTTATATAAGTATTGGGTTGTTCGGAAAGTCATTTCGTATTTTTTTGTCAAAATGAAAAGAAATTTTCGTTTAATGAATAAATTATTTATTAAATTATAAAATTGCCATTCTGGTCTAATACATTTTGCCATATTTTTGGTAGTAACATGATTACACGCTCATAAAAGTTTTGGCCTTTGCTGTAAAAAAAAACTGATCGAGGTGGTTTTTGGCCTCCTCATTTGAAGGAAAAATTTTGCAAATCAGTTCTGGTACTGATGTACTGTTAACACATCTTCTCCACACATATTGGCTAATTTATTTCTGGCTTGAACAGCATTTTTACCTTTTATAGCAAAAAAGAAAAAAATGACGAAAATGCTGTTTATTGCTCTCCATATTTAAAAGGGCACCATCCAAAAACTAATGCGAAGAATCAGCTGCACTTTTTCACACACAAGCCTTGCTATATCAGCTCTTAAAACATAAAATGATTTTGCGGTTTAAGTATGAAATTGGGTGCGAAAAATGCAATTAAATCCTTTGTCAGGAAAAAACGAAATTACTTTCCGAACAACCTAATAAATTATCCAATATTTCCAGAGGGATTTTAACACTTCTTGTACCACACATATATTGCCCAAAACAGCATGATATTAAATCATAATTGTAATAGTTTAACATCATTAAATATTGAGGAAACAATATCTACTTATATTAAAGGTAAATACATCTGCATGTATTGATACTCTGCAAGAGAAAAATTCTAAATTCGGCACTTATGTGCATTGGAGGGTGGAAGTATGCACAGAGAAATGGTAATTTTGAAATTTGAAATACAAATTAAACTACATTTTGATATTTTTCCTTTATAATTTCCGAAAATATTCTCTCACATAAGTAATTAATTGCTTTAACTCCCCGTCCCAAGACCAAAATGTTTTCAAATATATCAGTTTAGTTGCGGTAAAATTCTTTAATCTAGATTCAATTGCCTTTTGAAGACACTTTTTTTAAGTATATTTCAGAAACAACAATTTTTGTGAATGAAACCCAAATCATTTTCAATTTTTCTACAAATATTTAATAGCGGGATTTTCTTCCATTGTTGGAAAGTAAAGAACATTGCCTTATACCAATGCAGTTTGCATGAGTAATTAAAAAGTTAAGACTCTCTCGTCTTCGAATTTCCAGGATAATGTTTAGGGGGACGGAGTGGAACTTTCTATATCCATATTGTTGGATTTGAAGCATTACTAAAAAAATACATTAAATTAGATTAAAATAATTTTTATTAGTTTGTCTTGTCAATTAAAATTCTTTAGTAAGGCTTTTTTTCCAGTTTAAAAAAATGTCCAATTAGATTCTTATATTACACTTTTAAAATGTAAAAGCTGACCCTGTATGTCATCTAATTGCTTCATTCTAGAACTCATAAAAAAAGTTCCAAATGATGGAGAGTTTATTAATAAAACTGTTCTAGACCAAGTACAATGCTGACACTATCCGATGTCATTGAAGGGGGGGGGGGGGGGGAGTAGATTGATGAGTTAAAACACCATTTAAAAAGCTCTTGTTTTGAGGGTGAGAAAGTGTAGATATCGTTTAAGAATATGTGTTAAGAAGGCGTGTTTATCTGAGTGCAAAGAGGAACAATACATCATAACTATAAAAAAAGAAACTTTATAATTTAATATGTTTGGGATGAAAATTAAGTTCACTGTATCTAACTTTATATGTTTTTAGTCAAAGACTTTACTAAATAAAAGTCGCATAATTGATATGATTTATTGATTTTTAGAACATATGCATGATGCAGCAGAAACAAATTACGACTCATTAACTGTTAAGTCTAATTCATCCTATCAACCGACGATACAATTAAGATTTAAGTTGAAAGTTTGAATATAGAGCTGTAGAGAAGTAGTAAACGCAAATAATAATTTTTAATAACTGTCATGTTTAGGTGGTAAATATCTTGGAACTAGTGAAATGTTGAAAAGAAAAACAATTAGTAAATACTAATAGTTTTTATTTATGAACGTCTAATCATACTTTGCCGTATAATTTGGAACTGTGTTTTGAAAAATGTTCCTCATCTACTATTTACCTTTCAAATAGCAATTTTAATATACAGTTACAAAGAATTATTAATTAATAATAAGCAATTATAGAATATGAGGGATTTATATTTGCGAGCTATATACATCAATAAGAATATACTGAAACTAATAGAGTTGAAAGTAATCAATTAAAAATAATTTCGGAGAAAACCACAAAAATATACAGAAATAAATTGAGAACAGCTTTTATGAAATTAAAATATAAAAATGTTTGTGAAGTTTAGTTATATTAACGTTCCGTTCAAAGCAACACGAGGGCTATTTTGGGACGGACCTCGTAATTTTGAACCACGGTCAGATGACGAGGACGACACCTGAACTGGCACCCCCCTCTCCACCCCAGGCCACACCAGCAGGAGGACATTTGGTCTGACAGATTTAACGTGCAACAGACCCCCTCACGCGACGGTTCTTAGGTGGAATCCAGTCTCGAACCTGAAACCCTCCGGTTCTGAAGCCGAGACTTTACCACCGGGTCACCGCGGCCCCAAAATGTCTGTGAAAGAAATGTGATTTAAGAGGAAAATGCATTGCATTTAGGTTGTGCTAATTTTGCTTCATTTAAAATACATTTATATTATCTAAGCTAGAAATAATCAATAAGCTTCAGTTTATAGTTCATTGAATAAAACTAAATGAGAAATTAAAGAAAAAAATTGGAATTCTACTGGAAAACTTTCTCAAATCCTTACGCACGGATTCTAACCAGTATTTTTCTTCTGTGAGAAGTCTGACTTTCGTCTAAGAATTGACCACTAGTGACCAATAATTTTCACGAAATTGAAGCTTTTTGAAGACAAGAATCAAGTAATTCAAGGAATACAAGTAATTCAAAAAACGCAATTCAACCATCAAGAACCAAGATAAAATACTAGCCTTTAAGAAAATTAAACAAGAAATAAACAATTTATAAAACTAACAAACACCAACAAGCACACTAATGAAACAGATTGGAATAAATTAACCTCTAAAAAAATATGCACAAAAATAAAATGGTCAACTTACACCTGAGCACAAATACAGCCATCAGTTTAAATAAACCCGCGTTTCAGATTGAAACGCCGACCAAAATCTATCAAATCGCAAAGTTATTACGTAATTTATTTTGAACGATATCAGCACCATCTATTGAACTTAAATGAAACAAAAATCTAAATAATATATTTTCAGTTTTGAGATAAAATTAGCATTTAGATAAGTTAGTATGCCTTACTTTAAGTGTTTATGGAAATTATGAATGGAGACTTATCAATTTAGGTGAATAAAATGAGGAATATGGTAATATTACCAATGCCATAAATCTGCGTCAAACTTCAGATCAAACATCTCATTTAGTTAGCTATCTAAATAGGAGTGCCACACCTTAGTAGCACAGATATGCAATATAATATGATATTAAACATTATCCGCAGTATTCTATAGTAATATTTTCATTAAATCCTAAAGTATAATATGGAACAATAATGTTTAATATTGTGCAATAGGATGTCCTCATCACAAAAATACAGTAAGCGAGATGATTAATTATAATATGGCCCTCATTTCACGAAATTACAGCATTATACCAAATGTTGAACGTTATCCCTTCTTAAAAAGAGATCCACAATGTAGCATCATTGACATTATTTTACAATTCTTATTAAATATTATTTATGTACAATATTATTTAAATATAAGAACATCTGAGGAAGCTGCCATCTATTTACAAATTTCTGATGATTTTTTGAGCAAGCGTTGTACATTGAAATAAGTTGAAAGTAAGTTGAAATAAGCAATGGGTTTCACTGTTTTTATCTTCACTGCTTCCTCTGGAAAATTTTCTGAATAAGAATTCTCTTATTAAAACTTATAAGTAAATCAAGATTAGTTCCAAAATTAAATACTAAAGTTCTCTTTTTTATGATTGTTAATTTACTTATTATACCTGGTTAGCCAAAAATAATGCATTTCAATTATGCCTATTGGCATAAAATTTCAAATGATATCTTTACAATAGCAAAGGGCAATCAGAATATAAAAACATTAATGTATTACATCTTGTACTAATAGGGAGTTTCTAATGTCGAGCTCCATGATTTCGGAAAAAAAGTATTTTCATTATTTGTTATTTAATTGATTACTATTCATCTTTGACTATTACCTGCTTGCCTGAGTAAATTATGTACATTTGATTTCAATTTCTCTTATTAGCATAAAATTCCAAATGATATAATACGATATCTTCACTATGTTTTACGTTATTCAAAATATAAAAAAGTCATTGTGGAGAGGGTGTGCGTCCTCTAATACTAATAGAGAATTTCAAACTAAGAGCTTCATGATTTCATCGAAAAAGTATTTTAAATATTCGTCATTTTATTGGTTACTAATCATCTTTGAATATTGCCTGTTTGGCTGTCAAAATTAGATGCATTTAATTTCAATTTCTCGTATTAGCAGAAAATTCCAAATGATATAATTCCGATATATTCCCTATAGTATAGGTCATTCAAAGTATAAAAATACCATTATGGTGGGGGCGTACGACCTTTGTCCTGATAGGGAATTTCTAATTCAGAGCTTCATGATTTTGAGTAAAAAGTATATTTAACATCGAATTCAAATCGTCATTAAAGTAGATTTATGTAAATGGATTTCTTATTGTAAAGTTTATTATGTACTTAAGTCTGTCTGGCTAGCGTCTTAGTGTAAGGTTAGCGCGTCTTCCCCTTGATCTAGAGTCCCGGTTCTAACATGGCTGTTTTTTCCCTTTTGTTCTATCTATGAGATATGAGAAAGATACCCCCTGTAAAAAGAGGTGAGTGTCATCTTCATATGAACCAGAAGTCAGACTTTTGTCGTCGGATGCTCATGGGCCTTATCTTTCAGAAGCTATTGCGAACTCGGCTTAAATAGCTAACTTCTTTAAGACAAGTATATAAGTGATAGTAGCAACAACATAAATCTCTCTGTGTGAAATCCGCGATGTTATAAATCATTAAATGTAGAACTCGCTATTTCAACTACCTCATTACTTACAAGATATGTTAACATCGCTTTTATATTCTCTATATTATTCACAAAGACATTATTATTATTATTTTTACAATTCAAAAAAGAAAAATTCCATGAGATCAAATGTTTAATAAAACAAAGAAAACAACTTCATTGCAAAAATAAGACATGGACTTTATACATCCATCTTTTAAATGATGCAATTTTTTTCAATGTTTTTCATATTAAAGATATACAGTACAGACAATAAAGTGATTTTATTAAAAGAGCTGTATTTTAGATTTTAAAGAAATTTCATTTCAAACATTTTATTCAAATAGTCTTATGATTCATATTTTCAAAACAGATATAATTTTCAAAATTAATCATCTCACTGCACTTTAAGATTTGAATGCAGAAACATCAGAAGAATTCAAGTAACATAAGAATTTATTAAACTGTTGTATCTCTATAAAAAGTGCCTGCTGGGTTAAAAATTTGACATATTTTTTAAGATAAAATTTAATAGCAGAGACAAAAGACTATTAACTAAACGCAATGATGTATAAAATAAATTTTCATTCAATATTAACTTTAAAAATTTCAGTGAAAAAATATTATTGAATTGATAATTAAAAATAATATAAATATCGATGTTTATTTTTCAGGAGATTTTCTATTTAAATCACAAAAGACATTAATAAAACTGTTTTGACATTATTGCAAAAACTTAAATGCATTCCATTAAGTAAACATAACATAAAGAGCAATTTCTGCAAAACATCCTTTTCCTTTCTTAAATAGAGAGCAATTTTATTTCTAGAGTAATAAACGTTTTAAGACTACATGCACAATACAATTTTTTTCTTTATTATTATTTCGAACCTTATCCTGTAGACCAACAAGTAAACATACTTTTCAATACAACAAATACATGCTTTTTTTAATCGTTCAATCGATTAATTGAAATGAAAATTTTAAACTCTGAGATGTCTAGACTTAAATAAAGATTGTTTACTTTCTCTACAATGATTCAAAACAGATATAAACGGTTTACAGTGTTTTTTCTTTACAATGTTTTGTTTAATTGCATCGAATGCAGCAAAAAGAAAAATACTTTCAAGTTAAAAGAGAAAAAATAAAGCTTTTCATCATACTAAATGAGCGAATATCACGTAGAAATTTATTCTAAAAAAGCTACTAACCAATTTTGACATTTGCCATAAATAGGGTTGTTTACTTTCATCTAACTTTATTACCCATATATGGATTCTCAACATTTTAACAATTATCTTTTTTAAGAATCAAATAAATTTAAGTATCAAATGTATGCTATTTTAATTGTCTTGCATAGTTTTGTTTATTATGTACTCATAACCTTTTTGAAAAAATCATGTCTCGAAAGTTCTTAGTTCTTTATAAATGTAATCTAAATTTATCGTACTATTACGTGTTCATCTATTTTTCAATTGCATCTCGTTTCCATTGTTACTGTAATTACATCTTTATATTCCTCATACAAAATTTGTAGATAAAAGGTATAACCTCTATTTCTTAGTTTTCTTAAATGTGAGAAAAATAAATTGGATAAATAATTAAAGAAATAATAAAAAATGGTTTGAGCTTCGTTAGATCACCATGAAATATTACTGGAGATTTTCCATTATAATTATATGTTTTTTTAAATGTATAAATTACGAAAATAATGGAGATACATTAAATTGAATTATGCATTTTTTTAAAATTTTAAGGCGTGCTTATAAAATACTTTTGAGCTTTATGTTAGATGAAATTATTGTGGAAATGATCCAAAATCTTTGGTTATTTTTATTGGTTAATAAGCTGAAATAAAATTAATGAGAAATCAATCAAAGACGTAAATTTCCATTCTTACACATTTGACGTGATTATTAGGAGATAATATGCTGATAATTCTTCCAGATTCGATAATTGTTCGTCATTTTCAGCTATGCTATGAATATATAGACATACACTACTGGCCAAAAATAATGTAAGTTTGAGAAATTTCACGTTTTGTTTCATGAATAAGCGTCCCAAAAGCAATATTTCTCATTTAAAGTGATATTTTAAAATTCAAATATGTTAAGTTTGCCGAAATGCAAAGTATAATCAAGCTTTTAAAAGCAAATTTTTTTTCTCGAAGTATATAAGGGTACTGGATTCTGCTGAAATAACCATTTCTCTTTGAGGAACATGTTACGAGCGCTACGAAGTAATCGATCCTTCAGCACACTACATACTTGTAGCTATTCATGGTTCCCTATACAAAAGGAAGTCTTTCAATTGACTGATAAAACATGCACCTCGACATCATTAACTTTTCTACGTGTCTTAATATACGAACCAGGATTCTGACCTCATACTCTCTTTGCTTTACGCCAAACGTGGTCTGGCTTGTCGAACATTAAATAAAGTGAACAATCGTCGCTGAATATAAGTTGTCTCCATTCCGAAATAATCCAACTTTTGTGTACCTTGGTCCTTTTTAATCGTTTTTTTCACATTGCTTTTATTATTTAGGTTTTTTTTTTCCTTAGGTACATGTGCCATGTAATCATCTTCACAGAGCCTTCCACGAACTGTTCTGCGGCCAGCAATGACGACATGCACTCATTCCATTCTCTTGCAAGTGTAATAAAATTTACAAATCTATTTTTATTGCATAACCGTGTCAATATAGCCTCAGAATGCTTGGAAGATAACCTCAGAGGAACCCTTTCAGACTTTTTACCCAGTATTCGGTAAATAGCATAAACTGTTAATAGATATTTAGCATATTATTCTTTTCCATACATTTTGTAACTGCTACGATTTTTATTTTAATTTGAATATTATTAAAAAGTAAAATCAAACGATTTTTTGATAAATATATTTTATTGATAATATTTTGCACAATAGCTGATGATCAATTGTAAATCTTTTGGAATCTGGCATTGGTTTGTAAATTATGATGTGAAATGAAGCGAATAAACGAAACCGAAGGAATTCTAAAACGCTTGGAGTATGTCAACTTATTAATGAAAAATTGTGAAATTTCTAAAACTTGCAAGACTTTTGACGAGTAATGTATATAAAATTCTCGCAGTTTATTGCAAAATTCTGAAATTTTTTTAGAACATGCATTTTTCTTAGAAATATTATTCATTAAAACGATAAAGCTATTATTATATACTTATCAATAGTTGCTTTTAGTTGCGATGATGCTCTGTTGTTATAACCATTATAAATTATACTTATATCAATACTAAAATTGTTAAACTGCAGATTCGCAAAAAAAAAGTATACATCGTTTGTTTTGAATCATAAAAAATATGTTCTCAATTGAACAAATGTTACTATCATGGTGTGTATACAAATCGGGACTTAAATGATCCCACACATTTATTTTTAATAATGTTTTTAAAAAAGAAAATATTTGATGCTAAATGTTTGATCCTTAAACGTTAACGTTTGAAGCGTAAAAGGTGCTTTGTGATTGATATAAGAAACTACATTTGCCGTTTCATGTTTTTTAATTTAAATTTTATTCACAGTTAAGGATTTACAAAAAATTTCAGATACAAAATAGTTTGTTAAACAATTCATAATATCTAAAATGAAATGACTAATTGATGTAATTATGAAAGAAAATTTTGAATAAATATAATTTTATGAATTTGTGTAAGAGTTCATAAGAAAAATTTCAAGAGTATCGAAATAATTATTTGGGAGTTACATCATGATGTCTTGCACTCAAATTCAATATTAAAATAGAAAAAAGTATATAAATAAAGTGGTGCTAAGTTAGTACATTGAAATGTTTTTTTCAATAGATTTATCCGAATATACTTAAGTATTTATCAATATGCTTAGTTACTTTTAATTACACTTTTATTGTGAGATATTTTTGAACATAGACGTTTTCAAATGCATAAGATATTCAAATAGGACAGTTCTGTTTAGAATATGATTAATATTAAAAGACTTTTGGATTTTTTAATATAATTTCTTTAATTCCGCTCTTTTTTTCTAAATATGCAATAAATTTAGTGAAAGATGGTTCTCAACGTTATTGCTTTTTTTATCTTGTCAGAACATGATTTTATTTTGGTTCGAGGCTTTTGAAGCTTTGAAATGCGTAGGCAAAAAATTGATGATTTATCGCTCTTGAGGCATCAATTCTCAGGTTTAGGACTATTAGAAAATAATGCAAGAGGTTGTCACATTTGGCAATTTATAGCCAACTAAAGTTAGAACTTGGCCCGAACGCCCCCATGTACCCATTTATCCTGTACACGGCGGAATCCGGTAAAAAAAAAAAAAAAAACAGGCATGCGTAAACTAATAATCTCGTGATTGTTCCAAACCAGTTTAAATTGGTTAATGATTTAAATTAATCAAGACAGATAACGACTTATAAATAATAATGTTTTTCACGTGACAACTTGGAATTTGCAATCTTAGATTTCATTTTTATTTAATATTATTTCCTCTCTGTGCATGTTTTTATATAAAATTTCTAAAACTGATATCTTTATATAAAAAAATTCAATAAAAATTTATAGTGAAAGATCATTCTCAACATTATTGTAAGTTAATAATGCAATGTACCGAAGAAAATTCAATTTTTTATGTTCATGCTCTATGGAAAAATGTTTCTAAATATCACTAAGATGCTATAATCAGTTCAGAGATTTTTGTAGTTATTTTTTTTTTCATTTCTAAGGGATATCCCAAGTAAAATATTTTTAAAATTCAAAATCTTAAATGCAATACAAAAACATGTGTATTTTTGTAAGTAAAATTAATTAAATTGCGAAATTAATGATTATGTTTTTAAAAATCTCCAACTAGTGCTATGTAAGAAAGATTGTCAGGATATTATTGAGTCTTGTCACTGCATTCGACAAGACGTATGCCATTTTATTCGAACTCCAAACTCTCAGAAATTTATATATATATAT
>JAPMOQ010008608.1:41528-70437 GCA_026543055.1 Argiope trifasciata | reverse complement strand
ATGACAGAAAATTTTTATATTAAAAATAAATAAAATTAGCATGAATAATTGAAAATTAACTAATGAAAGCATTTCCTATGCAAATTAACCAGCAAAGTTGCAAGGTTTATGATATTTTAAAACAGCGTTTTATTGTTAAAAAATATTTTTAGCAGTAAAACACTGCTTTAGGAAAAAATATTATTGTCACAAGGAAAAAAAGAGGATAATGATTTGCTTGTAACTAGTTTATTTCCGAAAATTCTTTAAAATAATACAATCAAAAGAGAAATAAACTAAAATATTATAAATGAAAATGAATACCAAATTCTAAAATTTCTGAGGAATTCTGGAAATTCATATGCTAGCCAATAAGTTTCTTTCATTGAAACTTGAAATAATTATTTACATATTTACTTCATGCACGGGACCACATCTAACTATAAACTGAATTACAAACAGATTTTAAAAACACTTTTATATTCAATAGTTAAACATTAAAAAAATCGAATCATTTTCTATGTGTTCTTGAAATCCATTGTTCATTAAAACACAAGCTGGTACAATTTTCATATAATCAAAATTAATAGCTAATAGATTGATAATTACATTGAAAATAGTATATAGAATTTCAAGCTTCTGGCAAATTAAGAATTAAATTAAAAAATCGATGATAAAACTTCGAGTTAAAAAAAAGAAATACGTATTTAAATAAAAAATAAAGTTTTAATACAACATTTTTAGATATAATGAAAACGGATTTATACTTGTTAAAAATTAAGTTGATTTCAAAGCACTTTTTTACATTAAATCAATCGATTGATTTGATTTGATAAGTTATCATCCTGCTTTGGCACTACGCAATTCTTCTTCCTATTCTTATTACAATTCCTATTCCTATTTGATTTGTTTTGATATCCAATGAAGACGATGATATGCAAATTAGTATACAAAAATTCCTCGAAATGGGAAAATGAAATGGCTTAGTCCACTACAAGATCTGTAATCGCTATCTGTAAGACAGTAAAGTGGGGGAATTCGGTATTTAACATGTGATATTTCAATATAAAAATTTTCTATATTTCTATTTTCTATATTACATTTGATTTCATTCTGAATATTTCTGGAATGGAATCATATGAAGACAATGTCAGATGAACTGAGAGTCAAAGGTAGTTGCAACAATAGAAAACGTATGTCGTCGTTTATTGCATTGTGGCTTTACATTTTTACCAAAGTCAAAATAAAATAAGGATTCAAAAATTAAATTCGAGATGCTCATTTGACTTTTATAAGGCAAGAATGGATTTATTACTTGTAAATGCGTTCACAAAAATTGCATAAACATTATGTACCTTCACTTCAATGTGTATTTGTTTTGTCCAACACCCTATGAAGTTGCGCATGTACTCCAGTGCACTTCATTCTTTTTTGCCAATTTAGTAACACACTTTTATGTATTTCATCAGTTAGAATCTCTTAATCAGAGCAGAATTGAAACAAATATCATCACATGTTTTAAAATTGATAATTTCTTAATAGAAATTTTATTTCTAAAAAAGGGGGAAAGAGAGAGAAAAGTATTTAGATAAAATCCGAAAATCCAGCAATTGTGAAATAAATCCACTCCACAAACCAAACGGAAACCTGCGATTTTTGCAACTTCCGGAATTGTCAACAATAAAAACAAATCGTTCGGAAGAGGACCAAATAAACTGAAGTGGATCAAGAAAAAGAAAACTTTTTCTTACAAGCGAAATCTCCCCCCAAAAAGTAGAGAAGGTACCAATATAAAATCTACTATTTTACAAAAAGGAATTCAGTTGAAATTTTGCATTTTTTTAAAGTTTATATTTTGTATACTCAAGGTTATAAGGGAGAAAAAAAAGAAGCTTATCTCTGCTTTTTGGATTTACAGTTCTAAATGCTATTTTTGTAGGGACTTATTTAAATTTGAGATTTTTAATGTATTAATCTTTTAAATATATCATTTTCAGTAGTCCCATTTCTTTGTAAAAATGAGGAGAAAAATATTAAAACGTAATTCAAAATGTTTTGAATTTTTGTTCTTTAAAATTATGAAGTTTTAGATAAATTAAATGTACACATTTTAGAATATTTATTTGGTTTCTCTAATAATCTTTACCCATTTGTTTCATATTATCAGAGGATCGATCTTTGGCGGAATTCAACATCCACATTGGTACAATTCCATTCAATACAATCGCCACATTAGTGACTTCGAACTATAAACACGTACTTCGCTAGCCATAACGCTTGGCGCTACCGAAACGCGCTCTACCTATGCCTTAACGCTTGGCTCTAGCGAAACACGCCTTTCGCTGGGCATAACACTTGGCGTAATAAAAATCGCTCGTTTCTTAGAGACTCGTCGGTTGGAAGACTATTGTGGTGATATTCTTAATAAACCGGTAACAACCACTAAACATTGGCGATCACTTTTTGTCTAGTGGATATGTAACGAGGCTACGGATCCTAAGCTCACAGATTCAATCCTTGGCGGAATTCAACCTCCACATTGGCGTAAATCCAGGCAACACAGTCGCCACAGAGCCTTGAGGGCAGCCCATTGAACAGAATTTTGTAAATGCTTGGCCACTATAAGACAGACAGACTTCTCTGTTATCTAGGAAGGTTGAGACTGTTTAAAAGGGCACAGCATAGCCAGATTTGGCTTTTGTGCCCCCAAAAACACTAAATACCCTTACCTAACTAAAGATTTTAGAAAGAATATTGATTTTTCTTAAAATTATGCATTGGCTAACATATGCTGGTGAAGGTATTCTTAACAACATGTGCTATAATTACACTATGCTAGAAGTTTGCACTTGTTTTTATAATCCAATTTTTAATTTGAACAAGCTTCTATATTATGTAAATCCTATTGATGATGTTGGAGTTGATTCTTGTTTAGTATATGGAAAAACATTCTTTGCATATTTAACTTATTGAGAATCTTCCCAAATATGTCTAGCCAACAACTTGGATTAAATGCTGCTGGATCAATATCAGCTTTGTTTTGTTTATTGAAGAATATTAATTTGATTTCGATCACTTTCTGAGGAAGTATTCTGAACTAATACAACTATTTAAAAAGTTGTTAAATAATTGGTTGTTATAAAGAAAATACTGTTAATTGATATACTTGATATGCAGTCTATAACTTAATACTTGGTGCTATTGACTGTTACTTGATAATATCAATAATTCCATCCAAGCCATGAGATTTTTTATTGTTCATGATAATGTAAATATTTGTATGAAATAATCGAAAGTATCAAAATTATAATACTAGAATTCATTAGCATCCTAAATTAATTTAATTTTCCGGCATTATATTTTAAATTTCAAACTTTGAGATGCGTGAAGTCACAAGGCTGTGCCAATTTTCTAAATTGCGATTATGAATAATTGTTCATAAAAAATCACGATCCAATAAATCGATATTCACAATTAATTTAAGTTTACGCTTCCGATTTCGTTTTGGTTATCGGCTAGTATTTATTTTTGTTGCAATTTATTCTTATTGATCTAAATGTAGGTTTTTTTTAATTAATATCCTGTCATATTCTATTATATTTATGTCATATTCTAATGTATATAAATACATGTTTTAAACTTATTTTATAAATGGTAACATGCAGACATTGCTTTGATACTGACACACTTTATTAAAGGAATTATAGCAAAATTATTTTCTGTTTTTATTCAAAAGAAAACAAATATTTTTATTATATAAATTGGAACTTCATTTTTTTGGAGACGTTTTGAGCAAATTTTGTCGATACTGCTAAGTTCAGTGGTGCTGGAGAGGTCGGCTGTGTACAAGAAGTCGTTCTGAACTGTTAGTATGTGAAGAGATGCTATTTATAATTTTTAATTGTTATAAATAAATACTGGTATCTCAATGCATTGGATGATATCGATATTTGTTGAAAGATATATCGTCATGTTGAAATTCTATCATCGCCAGCCATAATCACAATCGCAATTGTTTCGTGTATCAAATTTCCTTGCCTTCGAAATAATTATTTTGATACGTTATTATAAACACTTCTATTTAAATCAATATTTTCATTGAACTTTCTAAAATTGCAATGAGAGTGTTTTTGAATTACACCTTTAAAATTTCTTTGAAACCTTAAATAACATTCCGGCATTAATTACATGTACATATCTATCAGTATTTAAAAGGTATAACAGTTTAATTTGCATTGCCCTTTAAAATAAAAATAAGCATTTGTTTCCTTTTATCTTTAAATGTTACACCTTTTTTTAAACTTTTCTTAATCCCCTTCATAGTTAAAAATAACTGGCATATATCTTACACATGCATCTAGAAAAGAAGTGGATTTTTAATATCTTTTTCAAGAAAAATTGTAAAAATACTTTCGATATCTTTGAACTTTGTAAATATTTATCTATTTCTGAAACTTTTACTCATTTTTAAATTTTTTTTAAAAGAAAACATTTTTTTTTTGTCTTTTTTTTAAAATGTTATGAAAACTGGCGATAAAATCTTGGATCAAATGCTGAATCTAAAACAGATCCCTCAGAATTTGTATTTAAATTTATGCAAAAAAATATCCATCGACTTGTGTCTAAGACTCAACTCATAAATAAAATCTATGAAAGAAAGAAAAAAATGAGGCCTCTCGTTGTTGGCAAAATGCATTCATTCCATTTACACGCTTTCCAGTCGTAAAGAATGCATGGTTATTTCGCCCGCTTTGTCAAGAAATATTTTGCAGCATTTTGAATAATTCATCAGATGTATCTTTCGATTTTATCATCGAATATGTTTAAACTCACAAAAGGGTTGGCTTTCAATATAGATAAAGGGGAAGAGGGGTGGAATTATTTTCTAAGTGAGCACTTGCGTGGCAAGATATTGTTACAATGCCAAAATTTCCATACAATTCGAATTTTCTATTCGACATTCTATTTCGGTTTCTGTACATCAACATAAACATGCGCCATTTTTTATTTGCTTACATTAAAAGCTCAGATGATCAAAATGGAATGCGTTTTGAAAATTTCAATTTTTTTTCTCATTTTCATGTTCTGCTACTATTATTTTCTATTGCATAAATATCATGCATACACAGATAAATTATTTTCAGTGTATTTCAATAAAATAATAATACATATGTTCGTTGAATTTTTTTGATAGATCAAACAAATTTCTAATGCAAATTATGTGTTAGCAGAAGTGATAACAGGATTAAACTTATATCCGTAAAAAATTGAATAAATTAAAATCGACTGTATTATTTTTTCCTTTGGCACTTGTAGAATAAAGGCAACTCATTTAGTCACTGATTTTAAGCCGAGGATTTTAGCTTCTAGTGTTTCAGTAACACCATCTAAGGCCTATAGTAAGACTCCCGCAGGTGATGTTAGCACTACTCAAAGTCCAACGCTTTACCAAATCTGGCTATCCAGATCATATTGTTACGGATTCTCCGCTTTATCCTAATCTATCGGGTTCGTTTATTTAGTGGGTATATGGTGTGAAAGCACAGTGATTAGTCCTTCAGTAGACGACACAACACAGACGATGTTTATTTACACAGCAGTACTCTTCTGCAGACAGTAGCTCACAATAACAACAGTTGTCCACAGACAGAAATTCCGTAGTGCCAACGTCCACAGTACATAAAGCGACCAGACAGTATTCAGCAGGAGAGGGAATCTTTAAGGGATTCTGTTGACTCCAATGAAGGTCTCTCCTGAGCAGGCTGAAACTACTCCTCTGTCTCTTCTCGCTTTCGCTGGCGACTCACTACTTCACACAGCGGGACTACTTCTCACTTTAGGACTGCTCTGTACACGACGACGACACAAACAGGTTTCGTCTGAATACGCAACACAGCACTCCATTGCTTCAATATTCTCTCGGAGATTCCTCCTCTTAGACCTCTCAGTTCAGCTCAACCGATCGATAACCGCACCCGACTATTGACTCCACAGTTCAGGTTCGACACACACAACACGCTTCGGCAGAAGACACGACGACGCCTCACTGCGATGCAGCACTCCGCCAATACTTAAGCTATTTTCTCGGAGACTCCTCCATTCAAGACATCTTTATTCAAGTCTTCCCGCTTAAATACACACTGCTGCTGATTATCGGCTTTATATAAAAGAGGGAGGTGGGGCTAAAATTGTCTGGACCAATCAGGAGCATTCTGGATTTTTCTTGGCTCCTAATGGGTGGATCGGAAAAAGTTCTCGATGTTTCGGGTATTATATATTTTGTGGTCGAAATCCCCAAATCCGTCGTCATGTCTCCAAATGGTCTCCAAGCTTTAGGATCATTGATGCGACACCCGGGCACCGTTCAATACAGATGACTAAATCAGTCTTCTTTACGATGGCATTATTAGTGCAGGAAAGAATCTATCGCTTTTCAAAATATCGACGCTTGCGTCATCTGACTGTTTTTTATAACCATTTAAAACCAATTTAAACTGGCTTTCTACATAAAAAAAATTGTGCCTTGAGAAAAAAAATTTGGAACTGAATGGACTTTTAGAAAAGAGATTTTTAACCATCTCAAAGTTTGTGATTCCGAAATATGTGTCATGTGAAATTATGTTTTTCTATCTGATTTATACTGCATGACTTATTATTAAATGTTCTAACATGATAACTTGAAATTTTTTTATAGATTTCAATTTTTGAATTTCTATGTTTTATCAAATTTGTTAAACAGGAATTTTTTAAATGACGCACACATCAGTTTAAAGGTACTAATAAGTACGAAAAATATCTTTTAATTTCATTATCCTCTTTATCGATAAAAAATAAATTTTCATAAAAAAAATATAATTGAGAAATTTTAAGCTAAAGAAATTTTATCTCTATGTAAATTTTGCGGACATTTAATCTTTAGATAATTTCTTTAAAATTCTTCAAAAAGATTAAGCAATGATTCTTTCAATTTTCTAGCATTGACCTTTACTGTTTTTCTAGAAAACGAAACGATACTTATAATACTTATCGAAAACGATTAAGCAATACTTATCCTCTTTCCTGTCAAGCTGTCTTCTCAAGCTTTTCTAAGCTCAACAAGTACACTTAACTACGATATGACATATTTTTGCTTCAAATAATTTGATATTTTGAACACTTTGTTTATTCTTAATTTTTCGACTTTTTTTTATGAAAAATTATTTTTATAGATAAAGACGATTTTACAATTAACTACAAATATACTTCATCAGTGGCATCTTTCTTAATATGAAGCAAGCCTAATTTTTAAAAAAATTGTGTAAAAACGAAATTTCGTTATATTTACTTACTTTGCAGCTCTTAAAGTGACAATTTAAAGTACCTGTCTTAAGTACCACTCTATTTCGTTAAAGCTATTTTTTAAAAAACAAAATCAATAAAGTCACTAATTTCAGGCAATTAATGCCAAAAGATTTCTTTTATTTTACTGATTTCAGCATATTAATTTTCAAGGACACAATTTTATCTATCTTATATATAAAGTATAAAAAAAGAAATTATTGTGTAAAAAAATAGACTATTGGAAATTTCTAAACTTATTTTCTCTTGAAAAGAGGGTAAATCCTTTTTGAAGTTGTGTTTTACTCTTCTTGTATACAGCCGACCACCCCGCTACCACTGAACGTAACAGTATTGCCAGAATTTGTTGCGGTCGACTGCTGATTAAGTATTGTCCAACCTTACATTGACCGATCAGTCAAACTAATTATCCTTATGGGGTAGAAAAATAGCTGCCTTTCTCCCCACCTGCACTCTCTCAAGCAGTTGGAATGAAACCATCAATCTTTAACATTACATCCTTCAAGGTTTTGAAATTACCTGGTACCATCAGTACTGTACTTAAATCATTATTTACAACCTTAACTCGGACAGTTGTAAATGAGTCTGGTTCATGTTAAATCCATCGATTACCAATTGTCCTTTTACTGGTGTGGTAAACAATATTTCTTCAATAAAACTACAATAAATGCAGCTACCTCATTTTTGAGGCAAATCCTTCGATTTTAGTTCAGTTCTATTTAATCCATCTTGTCTTTTCTTATGGATTTCAAGGATAACACTCAAACAGCTAAATTGGTCTATCCAAAAGTTTTTAGAATGCTTTTTAATAGGGGTGTTGGTTTTCCGAATCTCAGACACGAGAATAACGTATATAGTTAGAAAAGAAATTCGGCCTTGTGGTGTATTTGCATGACATTGACTAACAACAATTGTAAAAGATCGGTCCATGGTGAGAATACAGTGTTGATATTTGTTGATCAATCAGCAACCTCAATACATAAATTCCTGCATTTGGATGAAACTTTTGCAGTCAATTACAATCAAAGTTTATTATCGAACTATAACTGTAGTCAGAGGATCACATATGAAATGTCCTTCACTAAGACGTTGCATTTTTGAGTTATTCCGTTTATATTGTGCAAAAGATGTCAAAGACCAACAGGTGTCAATTCATGGACGGATTTAGCTCGAAATTTTATAAGGATATGCATTTTAAATACTGAATCTATGTATAAAATTACATTTATCAAAATCTGAGTTTGGCAGTTAAGTATCCACTTCTTTTCAAACAGCCTGACCCTCTTTAAATGTATTTCATTGAAAATTTGAGAGAAATCTACAAAAATAGGATAAAGCCCGTAAACCAAATTTCATCTATCTAGCTCAAAACGTACATTATTCTACTCATAGTAACATAGATATGATTTCAAAAACGTATTTTTCGAATTTATGGAGGTTAAAAACATGAAGACCTATCAAATTCTGGAGTTTGAAAATAAAATATATTTACGAAACATAATTATTAACTGAATAAAACGCAATAGTAAGAAAAAACACAGTTGTTTTTTTAACTTAAATTGTTATATTTTTACTGAATTGTAAAGTACACAGGATATGATTGTGTATGGAATAATATATAGAGCAAATAGGCTCCAAGGGCTTGGCTGGTACATACACATTTTTTGTAGAAATTTTCCATAATCATTTTGCACATAAATGTGACTGAATTTCGTTGAATTTCCTCCATTAATGCACACGTGCTTGTGTGCTCATTGACATAAACCTTTGACTTCAAATAACCGAATTAAAAAATACACAATAAAGTTAAATCGCACGATCTAAGGGGCAAATTCTCAAATTTCCCAACTATTGCCACCAGACGTTTATTGGTTTTGGAGTATTATTCAACAAGGAAAAAACACGTTGTTCTATCGTGCAACGTTCCATTTTTTACTTATCTTAAACATCAGCCGTCAGATGTTTTTAGGTATCCGATTACGTTGAAAATACTGTTTATAGACTATAATGGTGAATTATTTTTATTATTTCCTGTAGTTCAAACTTTCATCTTTCCAAAACAGTTAATCGTTTCTAGGAAAAGGAAGGCCTGACCTCCAATCCAGGATCACATATTTTCAGCTAAAATTTGTCTTTAACTTCAATTTTCTCAAATCTTTAATTTTATAAAAATTATCCACAATTATCATGATATCTCAAAAACTAATACAGGTATTTGCATACAAATTGAAGCATGTGTTTTAAATAGTATGGGCAATGAAATGAACCAAATGCTTTTTTGTTAGGGAAATACTTTTTCATTTATTGATGATTTAAGAAAAAATAAGTTGTCAATTTATGGAAAAATGCATATTACGTTTATTTTTACTCATAACTTCTTTGCATCCCAAATTTTTTTTTATATTTTCATACATTCCATTCATCATTGTATTCTATAACTTGTGTACAAAGAAAAATAGGATTACTGAATTACAATTTTCTGTAGAGTGTTAACCGTTTTGGTTAGATTTCATTAAAATTTACAACAAATTCTCCTATTTCACAAAATATATTTTCAAATAAACGTGTTGTATTTGTAGTATTTTGTATTATAATTGACAACTGTATTTAAGCCATAGTTTTAAATAGTTTTTAAAAAATCTAATTTTTCAAAAAATTTCATTTGAAAGGTAGTCAGATAACTTAATTAATAACATTTTACTGCACGAATGGTGGCAAATTCAAATTTCGGCTTTGATTTTGGGACACTCTTTATGAAGCATTCAAATGTGAAAAATAAAACATGTTGTCACATCATGTTGGGACATGATGAAAGTGTGAAAAAAAATCAGATTTTCTTATTTGCTTTCAATGATTTGTTCTTTCAAATCTTATTATCTTCTTTCAATCCCATGACGATTCAACTTCTCACTACCTCTCTATGAAGTATAAGTATTCTCAAGAAATAAAATTATTTTATTTCTGAAGATGGAAACAAAATTTCTAATTTGATTCAGTACCTGATTTTATTCATTGCTCTTTACTTGTCTGCTTTAAAGACTGAGAATCGGGATTCGTTTTTCAAATTAGTAAATCATTATGCATATTTGGTTTGGTTGAAAACTTAATTGTGAAATCCAAATTACTCTCATATTAACAGGTAGACGTGTCATCGATTGCAACCTTTCTTAATTATTCGTGATTAGAATACTCTTTAGTTAAAAAAAGATTTTAAATGAAATTTTTCTTCATTAATTCTCAGAAAATAAATCTCAAGGCAATCAAGAGGGGGGAAAAGTAGAATTTGGAATTGATCTACTTGAAAAGATATATGTAATGAAATGTTCTTATTTAAACAAATAATACAGCGTTTCTATTTCTTATTTCTGAAACATTAACTCAAAATAAATTACTACTTTTTTTCTTTTATGCTCATTTGCTTAAAAGCTCATAACTTTTTGATACTGAATTTCGTTGGATCAAAATTTTTTTGAAAACCAAAATGGTCATGTTAATAAAGGGTCATGTTAATAAAAAAATCTTATAAGAGTATTCCATAAACGTTATTATAAGAAGATTTGTTAAAGTTTAAATAAACCAGAAAAAGTTATTCAAATTGTAGTTTTTATATCAAGAAATATATATATATTAGGTTGTTCGGAAAGTAATTTCGTTTTTTCCTGACAAAGGATTTAATTGCATTTTTCGCACCCAATTTCATACTTAAACTGCAAAATCATTTTATGTTTTAAGAGCTGATATAGCAAGGCTTGAGTGTGAAAAAGTGCAGCTGATTCTTTGCAGTAGTTTTTGGATGGTGCCCTTTTAAATATGGAGAGCCATAAACAGCATTTTCGTCATTTTTTTCTTTTTTGCTATAAAAGGTAAAAATGCTGTTCAAGCCAGAAATAAATTAGCCAATATGTGTGGAGAAGATGTGTTAACAGTACATCAGTACCAGAACTGATTTGCAAAATTTTTCCTTCAAATGAGGAGGCCAAAAACCACCTCGATCAGTTTTTTTTTACAGCAAAGACCAAAACTTTTATGAGCGTGTAATCATGTTACTACCAAAAATATGGCAAAAGGTATTAGACCAGAATGGCAATTTTATAATTTAATAAATAATTTATTCATTAAACGAAAATTTCTTTTCATTTTGACACAAAAATACGAAATGACTTTCCGAACGACCCAATATAATTTCTGATGCAATTAATATTCTTGTTAAAGAAACGAAATACAATTTTACTCTTCCTTCAATTTCAAAGCAGTTTTTTAAGATGGAATATTTGTTAGAATACTTCTTAATTTGCAGTGCAGCATGGAAATTATTTTTATTAAATAATGCACAATATGTGTGTGTCTGCGCGTGCGTGCTTGTGAGCGTGCATGCATATTTTAGCAGTTGCATGACCAATTAGATGAAACTTTTGAAATTCGATTTATTTCATCCTGGGTGGCATAATTTATGCAGATAAATGCGATAAGAGAGATATCAGTCTACATAGCGATACAAGAGCAGAAAAACCAAACTATTTCCCTTTAATCGTTTTACTGTGAGATTTTGATGAGGATTTCTTTTACATTTATCGATTTAGGCAAGGAAGTCTTTAATATATTTCGAAAGAATGTCGCAAACGTTATGAAATTTTATCCTTTCACTCAGAGCGTGAAAATTTTATTAATTTACCGTATGGGATAAAATACTACTAAATCTCCTAATGTTACTGAGATTTTATTGCATTTTGAAAAACTGAGAAATTTATTTATCTCATCATCATCTCATCTCACAGTCTATATACAAGAAAAAAATAATATAAAACTATTACTTTACTTTCTTTTACTTTTGATACATTATTAAACCTGAGAAAAAATTTTAATCAAAGTATAAAACTAAAAAGGATCCATTCGAAATTTTATTTAGATAAATGCATTCATCTGCTGCACTCTTAAATTCATTTTTAGATTAAAATCCATAAAGGAAGTAAATAAAGAAGAACGTTTTTACCTTTCCAACAAAATGCATTTCCTGTACACACATTCCAATCGGTAGGAATCCATATTTATTTTCCCTCTTCGTCATGATATCTTCCCAACATTTTGAATAATTCATCGGAAGTAGTTTTCGATTTCATCAACGAATGTGTTTTATGCTCGCATAAAGGTTGGGCACGAAAATGGAAAAAAAAAAATGGTGGAAAAATTGTTTTCAAAGTGAGCATTCGTGTAGCAAGATAATTTTTTTTTAGAATAATATTTCATCCAGTTAAAATTTTATTTTCAACCTTCTAGTTTGATTTCCATATTACATCGAAGAGACGCTTCATTTTTATTGTTTTTATGAAGAATATGCAATTATCTAATTGATAAGCATTTTTTTCTTTTATATTTTTTGTATTTCTTTCCCCATTTGCGTCAGATTAAAATTTTTGCATATCGTATTAAAAATTATTATAATATGGAATCAAATAAATGGATGGATATATCTAATTCCTAACGGTTTTGAAAATGTTAAATGAATATATTTTACCCTTCTAGTTTAGTGGAATATAAAGAAAAAAAATGTCTTATATCTATTTGTTTGTAGTCCTTGATTTTACAATAATTTTAATCGAATCAAAAACAAAATTTTCGCCAAAACTTAAAAGAATGAAATGTATCAACCATAATGGAAACAATGCAAATATTATTAAGGAACTGTAATGCTGCTTCCCAGCATGGTTAATTTCAAAGTAGAAAAGATCATTTTACAATCCGCTCTACTGGATGCTGATCGAAGGCCCGATCAATGATTCCTGGAGATTGGCGACAAATTTGGCGATGAATTTGACAACTTTGGCAATAAAATGTGTGATACTAGAATCTTTAAGAATTTTGGTGATACTACCAATAAGAACCCAGATATGGTTGATGCTGTACGAGCCTTCACTGCCTTGCTTCGGAAACTATGAAAAGCCGATAATCCCAGGCGAAGACAAAGCGATTGGTGAATTGAGCTGAGCGCCGAATCTTGTGAGTAGCCAATCGTATCATAGCGAGTCGATAGTTGGATATAGCTAAAACGAGGAAACAGTAAAGAAATAATGGCGTTTGAAGAAATAGTAGAAAGTAGCTACGTAGAATTTCTCCTTTTGCTGAGTTCTGTTTGGCAGCTTTTATGGGTTGTTTACAACAAGTTAATACTTGCGGATAGCTGTTTGTTCTGTTGCGCCTAATTTTGCGTGTGTACGTCTCATCTGTATGTTCTTATCTACTTGTTAATGAACGTTGCAATTTGCTTGTGAGGCATATTGACTGTGTTATAACCATACACTCAATACAAAGTGAATCCGTCCCTAGTTTTTAGAGAAACTGCATTTGTCCGTAGCATTTGGGGACAGCAATTTGATTAACAGGCTATGCGTAGGAATTTCCCTAACAATATGAATAAAGTACTTCAGAATTCTGCTATTATATAGTCTATTCTCAGTCAATTTCATTAGTGGGGAAAAAGCTGGATAGTTTCATATATTTTAAAGTTATCTTTAAGTTAATGTAATAAAAATATATCTTCTAATAATAAAGAGAAAGTGTGATTGTTGGTGTTCTACAGGCAGGGTCATTTGTTTTAAATCTATAGAATTCGGCACATGGGTCTTTAGCGATCGGTTATATGCAGTGTATAAGAAATCCATATGTATTAATCTGGAAATTGACAATGTATAATTTCAATTATTAAAATATAAATTCCTTCAAGAATTGGAAAAATGTTAAACAAAAAAATCTATTTACTTCAAGTAAATAAACAATTGACTTAATTTCCATCAAAATGTCATTGGTTTCAATTTTTCTATATATGTTTTGAAAAGCTAGAAAGTGGGTTATTGGAATAATATATACGGTTTATATTCATAAGCCCATTGAAAATACCAGATGCAGATATCTCTCTCTAATAATAAAGAGGAATGTGTCAGTGGGATTGTTGGTGTTCTAAAGGCAGGATCATTTGTTTTAAAGCTACGGAATTTGGCACAGGAATACTTTGGAGCGTGGTTATATACACTGAAGTGACAAAAGTCATGGGATAGCAATATGCAAATATACAGATGGCAGTAGTATCGCAGCGAAAAAGTATAAATGCGCAGTTCGTTTTCCAGAGCTTTCATTTGTGTTCAAGTTATTCATGCAAACAGGTTTTTCGTGATTTATGGCGGCATGACGAGAATTAACAGACTTTGAACGTGGAATGTTAGCTGAAGTTAGACGCATGGGTCATTCCATTGCAGATATCGTTAGTGAATTCAACATTCCGAGATCCACAGTATCGAGAGTGTGCCGAGAGTATGAAATTTCAGGCATCACATCCCATCATGGACAGCACAGTGGGCGACCACCTGCACTTAACGACCGAGACCGCCGACGTCAATGTAGAATGATCAATGTTAATATACACTCAACACTTCGTCAAATAACTGCAGGAATCAATGCGGGACGTACGAGGGACGTGTTCGATAGGACTGTGCGGCGAAATTTGTCATCCTTGGGCTATGACATCAGAAGACCGACTCGAGTGCCTTTACTGACAGCACGACATCACCTGCAGCGACTCTCCTTGGCTCGTGAGCATATCGACTGGTCCCTGGACCAGAGGAAAACCGTGGCGTGGTCAGATGAGTCACTATTTCAGTTGTTACGAGCTGATGGTAGAGTTCGAGTGTGGCGCAGACCCCACGAAGCCATGGACCCAAACTGTCAGAAAGGCACTGTTCAAGCTGGTGGTGGCTGCATAATGGTGTGGGCTGTTTTCACATGGAATCGACTTGGTCCTCTGGTGCAACTGAACCGATCATTGACTGGAAATGGTTATGTTCAGCTGCTTGCAGATCATTTGCAGCCATTCATGGACTTCACGTACCCACACAACGATGGGATTTTTATGGATGGCAATGCGCCATGTCACCGGGCCAAAACTGTTCGCGATTGGTTTGAAGAACATTCCGGACAATTCCAGCGCATGATCTGGCCACCTAGATCGCCCGATATGAATCCCATCGAGCATTTATGGGACATCATCGAAAGGTCCATTCGTGTCCAAACTCCTGCACCATCCACACTTTCACAATTATGGACGTCTGTACAGACAGCATGACTCAATATTCCTGCAGAGGACTTCCAATGACTTGTGGACTCCATGACACGTCGAGTTGTTGCACTTCTCCGGGAAAAAGGAAGACCGACACTATATTAACAGTCATCTCATGACTTTTGTCACTTCAGTATATATATATATATATATAAAATCTTTAAACAATTATTTTTCTTTTAAAAATTAGATAATAATCTTAAACATTAAACGAATTTAGCAATGAAAACTAAGCGAAATTTCAAAGAATATTTCGGATAAGTATTTTAATTAAGTATTAGAATACAATAGTGATATTTGCATAATTTTACCTTTTAGCCTAAAACTACCGAATTTGTACATATATATTTCAAGAGCAGATACATGCATCCACAAGCAATTATTTTTCTTTTAAAGATTAGATTAGAGTCATTAATTCATTAAAAATTAAGCAAAATTGTAAAGATTTTTTTATCTATGACTTCTGAAAAATATTATAACATAGTAGAGATATTTATAATTTCAAAATGTGTGAGTAAACATCTCTTTAAAGAAATCGATTTAGTTGCGTAAAGTTTTTGTTCATTAAATTGCTTTTTAAAGATAAATAAGTAACCAAATTTTAAAAGAAACTCTATTAATCAAACATTCCATGCCAAAGTTATAGGTAAAAGGAATAAGTCTCACATAATCATAAGGAATCAGGAGAAAGGAATCTCACATAACTTATTCAGCTTTTCTCACTCATACTTATTGCTGCATCCTCCCGTTGTTGTCGTGCAGAAGTTTAGAAAGAATGATGTCGGCTCAGATGTCCTCCTCGTCATCTGACAGTGATTAAGAATTACGAGGTCCCTCCCCAAATGGCAAAGTTATTTTAAAAAATGGGACGTAATTATATTGAAATCAAATTCTTTTTCCTGTTGCTATACTCATATTTAACTGTCGCAATGAAACAGTTTTCAAATTCTATTACTGCTTATAAAAGCAGCCATTATTGAAGGTGCTCCAAAGGAAGTTCCGAAACCCCGGTGTCATCTTAAGTAGCATCTACAGAAAATATTTATAATAAAAAGGCAAAATCTTTGGCATAACGGAAATACTAGACATTCTGTTTTTCAAGACATCAAAATAGTAAAATTGCCACCACTCTCCTGGACTCGCGAAGAAATCTTGTTTTTTAGAGGAGATGTCCAATTCCCGTTTATCTCCACCGTTTCCATTTATCAGAAGATGACTACTGCTCTTGTGGAGAAGTCAGAGATCTCATTCACTTTGTGGCATCCTGCTCTTTGAATCTTTCTTGCCACCTCAGAAAACCATCATCTTCGCAAGAAAGTGTATAACACAAAAGAGTTCTTAATAATCCATCTTCCAAAAGTAGAATCATAAACATGATTAGATTCCTAATTCATTAAGGAGAGAGGCTTCAATTAGACTGACTCTATTATTTTCTTATGATAACAATTAATACAATACTCACTTTATTCATAATTTATTTCCATCCCCCAGGGAAGTGACTAATACTTATAACTCTTTATCTTTACATTCATACTGTACATTACAATGTTCATTCATCCAGTTTTATTGTACGCAATGTATTTTTCGTTCTAGTATTTAACATTTCGTGTTATGTTGTGTGTATATTAGGCTGTTCGGAAAGTAATTTCGTTTTTTCCCGACAGAGGATTTAATTGTATTTTTCGCACCCAATTTCATACTTAAACCGCAAAATCATTTTATGTTTTAAGAGCTGATATAGCAAGGCTTGAGTGTGAAGAAGTGCAGCTGATTCTTCGCAGTAGTTTTTGGATGGTGCCCTTTTAAATATGGAGAGCAATAAACAGCATTTTTGTCATTTTTTTCTTTTTTGCTATATAAAAGGTAAAAATGCTGTCAAGCCAGAAATAAATTAGCCAATATGTGTGGAGAAGATGTGTTAACAGTACGTCAGTACCAGAACTGATTTGCAAAATTTTTCCTTCAAATGAGGAGGCCAAAAACCACCTCGATCAGTTTTTTTTACAGCAAAGACCAAACCTTTTATGAGCGTGTAATCATGTTACTACCAAAAACATGGCAAAAGGTATTAGACCAGAATGGCAATTTTATAATTTAATAAATAATTTATCCATTAAACGAAAATTTCTTTTCATTTTGACAAAAAAAAACGAAATGACTTTCCGAACAACCCAATAACTATTTTGTATTAGTCTGAATCTTTCCTACATCTACACCAAGCTGGAAATGGGCCACATGAACTCTAGAAACGGAGGTGTGGTGTTCAATGTTAAATGTGATTTCTACATATAAAAGCGCAGCGGAACTACTTACTCAACTTTTTTGTCATCGACCGACGACTAAACGCTCTCCCGCTTTGTGAAATATAGAACTCACTGAAACCAGAACGAAGCGGTGTAGAAGCATCTTACACTTGAAGAGAACATGAGACATAAAAGAAGAGGCTGCTTTAGTGAAAATGGAATGCAGATTGTAAAAAATGTGTTCTCTCGAAGAAAAGTTGACTTTTTTGTATATGAGGGAATCGATCCAAATACAAAGAGGAGGAAAAGTCTGGAATTATTCTGATTTCCATATATTCATGTATTTAGAGTTTAATCCCATGGGGAATATGATAAAATGCATGTTATTTTAATGTTGCGTTTAATACATGAAATCATTTATGTCATTTCGTTGTTTAGTGTTATTTTGCTAGAGATTTTGATCTTTCTTGGATTCGATTGAAAGCCATATCCAAACTTCAAAAAAGGAATGAATTTTCATTGATTCTTGCATGAAAAAATTTAAAAAATACTGTTACGTTTTTGAACCTCCAAAAATACCGGCTTCTTGGCTTAGGTGCAGGGCTTTTTTCTTCCTGATCTGAACTTCCTGGTTCAGACATAATTGTTCTTCTCTTGTGTTCTATCTGTGAAATGTGTGAATGAGTCATTTCCCCTCGAAAATGGGTTTTCCAAACGAATGTGTGTGTTATCCTCATTTGAGCTAAAAGTCAGACTTCTGCCTTCAGGTGCTCAGGTGCCTTTACCCTCAGAAGCCACTGCATCCCCTTTCTGTGTTAACACGGACACATCATCATCAGCCAAAAATATTTTTATACTTCTGAAACTTTTACTCATTTCTAATTTATGTAGATATTTAATTAACGGCCATCACCATTCCACTTTTAGTTTTGTTTTATTGTAATGGATGGCACCAGGGATTCCACGGACTACCACTGATCCAAAGTCTAAGACGCGTGACGTTAAGTTTCAGAAAAAGTGAACTGTGAGCATTCGCTGAGCAGACGGAGAGAGAGAGAGGGTCATTTGTTTCGAATCATGATTATTTAGTACGCAACATAGTTTTGCCATGAAACGATTACGCTTCATCCTTGGTGTCATCTAAAGATATCTATATTGTAAATAGACTTTCCTGTCCAAATTGTTAATGTCTTTTCTTTTAAGGTATGCGACTACGTTAAAAACACTGGTTATGTGCCACATTGGCGAATATATTTTTGTTATTTCTTCTAGTTTAGACTTTATTGTAAGTAAAGTATCTCTTTCCAAAGTAATTTATACTTTTTAGGAAACCGAAGGCCTGACCAGTCATCTAGAGTCACATATTTTTCAGCTAAAATTCGTTTTTAATTACAATTTTCTCAAAACTTCAATTTTCATAAAAATTTACCACCGTTAACAAGATATCTGAAAACCTAGCTGAGGTATACACATAAAACTTTAAGCGCGTGTTTTAAATAATATGGGCAATGAAATGAACCCAAAGTTTTATTGTTAGTGAAATACTTTTTGATTTATAGGTGTTTTTAGAAAAATTAAGTTGGAAATTTATGGAAAAAATGCATACATACGTATATTTTTGCCCATAACATCTTTGCATCTCAAAATGTTTCTTAGATTTTGGTTCATTTTAATCATCATTGTATTCCATAACTTGTGTACAAAGAAAAATAGGATTGCTGCATTACCATTTTGTGCAGAGTGTTAAACGTTTTGGTTAAATTTCACTACACATTTCCCTATTTCTCAAAATATTTTATATTTTCAAATAATTTTGTGGTATTTATATTATTTGGAGTTATAATTGACAATACATCTAAAAACCATAGCTTTAAATTGTTTTTAGAAAATCCAATTATTAAATTTTTTCCTTCGAACGTAGTCGGATACCTTAAATATTTTTTAATATTTATATTTTAAGAACTGTAAATAAATTTAACGTTTTTATTTAAAAGCTTCTTTTAAATCAGTGACCCTTGACGCTGATCTAAATGAGGCTGAATGGGCATTTTGTCCCATCCAATTCATACATTTATTTCTTTGGAAGAAATTATTTTTCTTGTTTTCTTTGAATACTATGAAACCTGACCAAATCTTGGATCAGAAACTTAAGCAGATCTCTGGAAATTCATTTATAAATTTATTCAAAACTATCCATCCACCTTGTCGACCTAACACATATATCTGAATCCATCTGAAGCTTATATCCACCTACCTAACACTTAGCTCTGAAATGAAATCTATAAAGCAGAAAAAAGGCGCCTCTCGTTTTTGGCGAAATGCATTCCATTTACACGCATTCCAGACGACAGGAATGCATAGTTATTTCGCCCGCTTTGTCAAAACTTTTTGCTGTATTTTGAATAATTCATCGAAAGTATTTTTCGATTCCATCATGGAAATTTTTAGAACTCACTAAAGGGGGGCTTTCAAGATAAAAAAAAATAAAGGGGTGGCGATTATTTTGGGAGTAAACTTTTCATGGTGAGGTATGGATATATTGCTGAATTTTCAGCTTAGCACAAATAATTTTCAAAATAAGAACATGAAGTACAGATATTGTATTATTATTATTATGTTTATAAATTTCCCATTGAGCACGAATAATTTTCATAATAAGTACTTGTGCTAGAGATTTTATATTATTGTTATGTTCCTAAATTTTCTATGCATCACGAATAGAACTTGTGGTGGAGATATTATTCTTATGTTTTTAAATGTTCTATTCAGCACGAATAATTTTCAAAATAAATACCTGAAGCAAATATTTTATATTATTGTTGTTGTGTTTCTAGATTTTCCATTCAGCTCTAATTTTCAAAATACGCATGTGAAGCAGAGACATTATATTATTGTTATGTTTCTAAATTCTTTATTCAGCACGAATAATTTTCAGAAAAAGCACTTGTCACAGAGATTTTATAATATTGTAATGTTTCTAAATTTTCTAATCACCACGATTAGAACTTCTGACAGGAATATTATATTATTGTTATATTTTTAAATTTTCCATCCAGTACTAATAATTTTCAAAATAAGTACCTGAAGCAGTGATGCTATATTGTGGTTATTGTGTTTCTAAATTTTTCATTCAGCACTAATTTTCAAAATAAGCACTTGAAGAAGCGATATTATTATAAAGTTTCTAAATTTTCCATACAGCAATAATTTTCAAAATAAGCTCTTGAAGCAGATATATTACATTATTGTTGTTGTGTTTCTTAATTTTCCATTCAACATAAATTTTCAAAATAAGCACAAAAAGCAGAGATGATATTGTTTTTTTTCTAAATTTTCCATTCGAATTATGTATTAATTTGCATTATGTGCTTTAATTTGCATTTTAAAAATGTTTTTCTCAATCGGTTGACACAAATGATTTTAGCACTTGTAGGCATAAATTTTCATAATAAATTTGGTATATTTAATTCAAAGAGTTTTTGAATTATCAAGTTTATTTATTTTCGAAAATACAAACAGTCAACCTGCTATTTCATTTGGCTTGATATTTGGTATATGTCTATTCTATAGATCTAAAATATGTTTTATGATTTTTTTTTCTATATAGCACTCTTTATTTTCTAGTTATCGTGTTGATTATTCAGGATAGACACATTTCCACGGAACAGATTTTACTCAAAATTTGATCTGAGTCTGCAAAGGTATTTTAAAGATAATATACCAAATTTCACCAATCTAGCTCAAAGTGTTTTTCAGTTATCTTTATCTCAGACAAGCATTTCCAAAAATGTGTTTTTCGAACTCAGGTTGGGCTAAAACGTGAAAATTCGTCATAATCTCGAGATCAGATTATTTTCACTATTACTATACTCTCTTTGTATAAAAGAAAGTAAAAAAAAACTAACAATAATCTGAATAAAGCTTGTGATAGAGATATTATATTATTTTTATGCTTCTAAATTTTACATTCAGCACGAATAATTTTCAAAATAAGCTCTGGAAGAAGAGATGTTAGATTATTGTTGTTGTAGGGTTTCTAAATTTTCCATTCAGCAATAATTTTTAAAATAATCTCTTTCAGCAGAAAAATTGTTTTTTTTTTTTCAAGATTTTCCATTTAGCACAAAAAAATTTCAAAATAAGCATTTGAAGCAGAGTGCATACAAATACTAGACAGTCCCAAATTAGCCTCAGTGTTTCTTCAAAAACGGGACAGTAATATAACAATCTCATAATGCAGCACTGAGCAATCACAAAATTTAATAAAGAGATAAAACCAATTTATAATGAATCTTCGCTAAATAAACTTTCCATACGATACAGACATTCACAACTTATGAGCGTTACACTGTATTCTTTGCTGGGTTAAGAATGTTTTGAGAAGAGTTTTTGAAAACAAAGACCCTGGCCACGTTTTCAAATATTCAAAAAAAAAATAATTTGGTGGGTTGAAAATAGGTTCATTTAGTTTAATCACCATACGCAACATATGTCGCTACCTCTTTAAAGTTAGCAATTACTGTTAATAAAAATTGAATGCAATTTTAAATTGCTCGTACTTAGCATTATTCGTCCTCTGGGAGTATGTATCTCGTAACAGCAAGAGCCAAAGCCAGTCCAAACGAACTTTCCAAACGATACACACACATTCCAATTTATGAGCGTTACACTGTATTCTTTGTTGAGTTTAGAATTTTTTGAAAACAAAGACCTCTTTTTCAAATATTCAAAAAAAGTTTTTTTGTGGTAGAAAATTCATTAATTTAACTTAATCACCATATGCAACATGTGTCGTTACTTCTTTAAACTTAGCAATTAATGTTAATAAAAATTGAATGCAATTTTAAATTCCCCGTAACTATCGTTATTCGTCCGCTGGGAAAGTGTATCTCGCAAATGCAACGGCCAAAGCCAGTCCGAAGAATAAATGTCCCCAAGTTTTCGACCCTCCCTTTCCTAATTTGAAAGATTCTTAATTACCCACCACCCTTTCGCCTGATTGATTGCGGAGACTTTTGGTTTCTGTCTCTGATGGTTGTTCTATTCAGAGGCGGTGGGTAATTCCGAGGTGGTAATCCCTTGTTATTATTCAGAGCTGACATTACATTAGAAGAAGGGTATTGAACTTTGACTAAATGAATAGATAGGAGAGTTTTAGAGAAACTTATGCATCCTAATGGATGGAAATGTGGTCCTTGATGATTTTTGGAAATTGGAGATTCGAATTCAATTACATAATCAGTCAGTTACTATCATTAAAAGATTAAGGAGTAACAGTGTTTAAATAGCTGTTTGAAGTTTAAAATAGTTTCAAAATTAATGCTATTCTCTATTTTTCAACATATGTCGAAAATTTTAGGTACATATTATTAGCTTTGGTGTGTGTTTGCGTGATGAATTTAAGGAACAAGATAATTACTTTGAAATTATAATTTTTCGTCTTTACACAGATAACAAATAGATTGTATCAGAATATGATTATGCAATATTTAAAAAATTAATAATTGAAACATTTATTTAGGATCATGTCCATAACATTAATATTTTTACTCTTTACTTTCGTAGTAGAGAGGAGGTATGGTAATCATCCAAAAATTTTGAATTCAAGATTGTGACAAAACTCTCCGATTTAGACCTCTCTGAGTTCGAAAAATAATTATCTAAAAAATTGTCTGTCTGTTTAAAGAAATTTGTTCTATTAGACAAATAATTAACTCTAAAACACTTTCAGTTAGATGACTGAAATTTGAAATACGATCTTTACACCAAATTTTAAGATTTCTATCAATTTGTGAGTAAAATTTATTCAGAGGAAGTCTGTCTATCCGACTACTGGAATAGAAGTTAGCACTTTAACTACGAAAGGAAGAGAGAATAGATGATGAATAAAATGTAGTTACCATCTGAAAATCAATCAAACTCTAAAATTTTTTACCCTGCACAGATTTTTTGCATACATGCGAAAGTCTGATTTTAACTGGTTTGGAGCGTACATGTGGCTATCATATCATGTCAACTAGAAAAGCGATGAGTTTTTGGGGGGATTTTTTTTTTTCATTGCTTGTTTGTTTTTTTTCGTCTCAAAATTAACTTTCTACAAACCTGCCTTTCATTCGCCAGATATCAGAATTAGGTACATGGCAGAAATTCACGCTAAATTCTAACTTTTTATCGGCGGTAAGTTGCAAAATGTAACAACCTATTTTAGCATTTTCTAGTAACCCTAAAGGCGGAAAATTACTACCTCAAAAACGATAAATCGCCAATTTTCTGACCGTGCATTTTGAGGCTTCAAAACTCTCACACCAAAACAATGTCGTGTTTTCACACATGATAATAAATGTCGATATTTTTTCCAAATGGAAATATTATTCTTTTACCTTACATAAATTATTCGGCTAAACTCTCCTTCCATCTATCATTTTTTTTATTTTCATTTTCGACTATCGTATTTAAAGAGCTTCTTTGAATTTTATTACAACCCATAAAAGATCCCAAGTCACTCTTTACCCAAAATTTTGTCATCAGAAGATATAAAAAGACTAGTTCTACTTTGCGAAACAGAAGACTCTCCGAAATTGAAACAAAATGATGCAACATCTAGAAAAGAAGAGATAAAGTGTAGCGTTGAAAACAGAGACAACTAAAGAAAAAATGAGGAAAGCCATTAAGTTTTATTCATCAGGAACTTAACGGAGTTTTCAATGCATGAGTTACTGCTGAAACAATCAACAAACAACAAAATTTTACCACGTCTGGAGACAATGTGACACCAAATTATCAAACTCTTACAGAAATAGGTATGGTTTTTTGGGGATTTTTGACGTAAGAGCCATATGTGGCTGAACTGTGACAAAGTTAGGATGAATCCGATTAAATTAAACCACTAGAACAGAAAATAAGGGAAAATATTTGTTTCAACTCCTATTTAAACATCATCAATTTAGAATTCCTATTTTAATGACATCCGTTACTCAATACTTCGTAAATCTGGTAAACTCCATAAATCAAAAGCTTTATAGGTAACAAACTGATCTCCGTAATTCAGTATATAAAAGAATTACTTTCGGACATTTTTTTAAGTTTCTGGCAAAATAAGACATTATTAAATTTATGATCCCATATCTGATATATATTCAACTATGCAGCTGTTTTCCACACTTTTTTAAATTAAGTTCAAAAATATAATTTAGTTTCTCAATCTCTACTTTATGTGCCAATCATATTAGCAATATCTGTACAATACATTCAAGTTGTTGCTAGATATTCTAAACAACATACAATATCGTGAAGACATTATAACAATGTTATGATGATATAATAATGTTATGATATTATCGCATTGTTATGATAACATCATAACAATATTAGACATCATAACAATAATATTATTATTAATTTCATTGTGAGATCCTGATTAATTGCATTGGAGTGTGATGAAATTTTGCACATTTTTTGGATTTTATTATATTCAGAAGATAACACTCAATTTTGAATTAATTTAATTTTGTACTATTAATGCTTCTTGGTAACGTATTTAAGATCATTTTGTTTTTGGATTTTCGGATATTTACAAGAATGTAATATAAATTTAAAATATCCATTTGTTAGTATACTAATAGAGTAAGTGTTTAAGGAATGTTATTAAATTTACATGATATTTAAAATGAACTTTGTTTAATCATTTCTTTCAAAATGTGTTTTAAAAATGCGTCTTGTAATCTTTCGTCCAAAACTAAGTTTTTTTTATTTTTCAATACATTCTAGGAAGTAAAATGCATATTAATGAACATGATTTTTTTTTAATTTTTGTCGTCAAAATGTATCTGAAAATGACTACTTCAACAGAAAAACGAGCTAATCTGCTCAAATTTTAGAAATTACCGCCTCTGTAAAGAGGAGAGAATATTTTAGTATATTGTTGTCCCAAAATTGATGTTATCTATCAGCCTGAAAACATCATTTCAAATTTTACCTTTCTTTAGCCTTTATTATCGCATTCTATTAATACAAATTGTAGTCAAATTTTTGTGTTGAAATTATTGATTGATAAACACTGCATGAACTCTATCAGCGTCAATTATAAGCAGAATACATGGAAAATATTTGTTAGGTTATGGAACGGGTAATCAACTTTTTATTAAAAAATTATTGATTTAGAAACACTACATGGGAACTCTTAGTGTGAATTGTAAAGAGAGTGTTAAATATTGTCAGAACTATCTCCCGAGTAATCGGAGTGCACCACATGTATGAGAAGAATGTTTACTCAATACGAAATTTGGTCAATAATGTTTGTAAATTTTCTCTTGATTGTCATGAGACTGATAAACGGCCCCATCTTCATTGATGGGATGTGCTTCATTAAGGAGGGTACCAAAATGGTTTGCACCAATAGACAATCTACGACAGTTCAATCATTCCCATTGTACCAGATGGTTTGATGGTAATGCAATGTATTTCATTATGATTATGATAGCAAGCAATGCTTGGATAACTATCTAGGCTGGAGTAGCCTGGTAAATATTGCATTGGATTCGCATCCCTTGAGTTGCGAGTTCGAGCCCCGCCAGTCGAAGACCTTCATGTATGGGGGTGGCTGGAGCACTTATAAATCTGTCGTGGTCACAAAGTCCACGTCGAGAGTGATATCACTGGAGGTACTGGATCAGAGGTGATCGTTCTCTAATACAGGTTTTAAATCCCGATCTGTGAGTGAGTACATAAAATGCATGAAAGAAGTCCGCCCCGTAAAAGGGGTTGTGATGCGTAAGTCGCTAACTCGTACTCTTGGCCCTAGATATCATCCCTGAAAAATCAAGAGAGGCAAAAAAAATTCGGATGAAATCGCAAAGGCTCTGTAGAAAACGTACTTGTTAATAAAAAGTGCCGTCAGAAATAGCAACAACAGATAACTATTTTTTATCAGTAAAATGTTTTTTGCTGCTATTCCCTCCAAAAAAACTTAACATCGTTAATTGTGCTAAGACGTATGGGTATTGTACCAAAATTAAAAGTATTCTGTCATTCTTGGACATAGAGTTTGAATTCTGTAATAAAATACTCTGGAATAATCTGATTTTTTTCATTATTAATAAATTGTATTCGAATAATTATTTAAAACATTTTATTCCCTTATTTACATTTTTCCCTTAAAAGAAGTAGTAAGTACTTCAGAGTGAAAGAGTAAGATTTTGGTATATATTATTAACTAACAGTACCCTCACAGCATTGCCTGTGGCATACATATAAGAAAAAAATTCTAAACTTAAGTCTATTCTAGCAGTTTTTTATAGTACACATTCAGAAATATTTAGCTTGTTAAGAAAGTAAAAATGATATGTCCATAGACAAAACAACCCACCAAAAGTATACAATAGAAAAATTATTTTGTGCCCATTGTTCCATACTTGTTTATTAACTCCGCATAATTTTATATAGTGATAATTTACAAACCTCATAAGATTTGAAAAAGAGACGGTTACTTCGCTCAACAGAAGGGTTCCTTCCCTAAGTTCATTATTTCTCTGATATTCGCTAACCAAACCTTTCTTCCCTGTTTAAAATAAGACATAAAAAAATTGAAAATGCATTGCACAGTTCTTTTTATTGCAATTTGAGGTTGTTTGTGCATGCGCTGGTAAGCGCAAAGTAAAGATACTGCTGTTTATTACTGGTATTCGTTAATACAACATTTTTATTCTTCATTTTTCTTATCACGTAACAAACGAAGCTTTTTGGCATTTAATGTGTACCGGCCAAGATGGGATTTCCTTCATTTGTTCATAATGAGACTTGAATCGCTGTTTGAAGACAGATGTAAACAAAGAAACACATCGCATATGCATACCATAGCTCTTGCTATTTGCACATGCGTATATTTCAAGCATGCGCAGAATAATTAAAAATACAATTAGGAAACTCCGTTTATTGTTTTGATATGACTCTCATGTACTAAAATCTTTCCCAGTAAATATTCTACAAAATGGTATAAGTATCTCCAATATCCGTTAACTATTTCTCGAATTTTTGTATTTTAAATAAACAGACAATTTCAGGAGGCTTCATTTTATAATATGTATGGATTGGCTGGTGACAATGAGAAATTTTAACCTTGAGATTTCTTTCTATTTTTAGAAAAACATTCGACGAAATGTTTCCTGGAAGCCATCAATACCAATTGATCTAAATACATTTCTAAACAGAAGAGAAAGGCCGAAGCATACGCAGTTTTTCTTTCTGTAAGTCACAGTTTCTTTCTTTAAATTTATAAAACTTATATTTATTATCTTATATTTTTTCAGACAAGAAAGGAATTTATTTTGCTCTCTGATATATTTTGATCCCTGACTAGATTCAAACCTTGACATTTTTATTTCTTGCTTCTACCTTCTTTTCTAAGAATATATATATATATATAATCATAAAATTATTAAAACAATGAAAACCCATTTTCTGATCAACAAAAATTAAAACGAAACCAACTCGGTCGAAATCGAAATTATAACTCAATTCGGAATTACACGCTAAAAGTTCACAAAATGAAAGGTAAATGAAATAGAACCAATTAATGAAAGAAATCCAAATTACTATAATTAATAAAAAATTCTGTCAAAGAAACAGAAACGTCACTAACCACGGAAACGAAACCAAAACCGGAATCGAAACTAAAAATCATTACGGATTCAAAAAAATTTAAGAATTAAAAAAGTTTTTGTTTTTAAATCAATCATTGTATTTGGTGAGAATAAATGCAGCTATAACTAAAATACAAATGAATCTAAATTAATTAACAAAATAAGCTAAGAAAAAAGGAACACAACCGAATCAAAACTATAACCAATAGAAAAAGAATCCGGCCTGAAAACTTCGTCAAGGGCTACTTTCAAGCAAGGATTCAAAATGAGGGATTTTTTTATGTGAGGCATCGGTGGACAATGGTCAGAAGTATTGACACGTCGTGGCCCGAAAATCCTCCGAAAATTACGGCAAAAGAGACATACCAATTTAAACAGCAAAAGACAAAAACAAAGCAAAACATTAAAAAAACATCACCAAATGAAACAAAAATATATATAAAAAGTAAAACTACGCAAGAATATTCAACCAAGATTAATAACTCAAATTAAGAAAACAAAAAGAGATAAAGACCTACCGCCACAGGAAAACTACCAATCTGCCTTTCTAATAACAATACAGTGTAAATAAAGATAAAGGTAGTTTATGAGCGTCATCTATTTCACTA
>JAPMOQ010008608.1:29082-41428 GCA_026543055.1 Argiope trifasciata | reverse complement strand
TATATATATATATATATATATATATATAACTGGGATAGTATCGGATGTAGACTTCTTAGAAAACTTTTTTTTTAATTTAGACTTCTTTACATAAGAAGAAAATCACTTCTGCAATTGTGTCTTTTTATATGTGTGTAAATATAATAAATAGAAATGAAATAACAAAAAGGATTGAAAAGTTGTGTGTGATCCTCAAATCAAAATTTGAAATTATCATAAAATTGATATTTAAATGCATCTGAGCGAAATTGATATAATTATCATTATTCTATGTTCATCTAAAAAATGCTTAACAAAGGTCTTGAAACTTAATGGATGTAATATACCACATGTTTTCATTAAAGAAATTTTAGATTAAATCTGTAAAAGCCAGAATAGGTTCAACTCGTTCAAGATTAGTCAAATGTTAATCCAGTACTGATTAATTTGTTCGGTTCGTGTACATGGAAATAAAATAATTTGACATGAATACATTTGAATAATTTATTTGCTTAGAAATAAGACTAAAATTTAGTAGTGTTTATTAAAATCTATTTTAACGTGCCTTTCACCAATTACACAAGATGGCTTTTCAAAAACAGAAGATTCACTGAAACAATCACCAAAGAATAGTAGAAACATTTTCTTGTTTGTGGGGTAGTTATACTGGCACCAAGAAGTTTCAACCATGATGATGTCCTTGAAACTGTAGAATAAAGTAAGCAATTATAAATTTACTCAAAATTGTAGAATAGTGTAAGTAGGTATATTACTGCTTAAAGTTGTAGGCAGGGCATTAAAAATGCTTAATTAAGCCAAATTTTTATGCTTACCAAAAAATAAGCAAAGAAGCAAAATGCAAAAGGGATTTATTTCACTGTGCTGCGAAATTGCATACAATACGTGCTTTATTAAAAAATGGAAAAAGTAATTTGCCCTCTGGTAATGGGAACAAAATCTGAGCTTTCTTAATTTGATTCCAGTAATTAGTTCTTCCAAATTATTAGCATTTTACTACAATTCTCTAATGGGCCCCTTAAGGAAGTTCTTTGAGATAGAAAAATATCGTTCATTTCATAAAGGAAAAAAGAAAAGCTTTTAACTTTATTCATTATGGGACATTCATTTGTTAACCCTTTGTTTCATGTTTCAAACCCGATCTAAAGGGATTTTTTAGTTTACTAAATCACTAGGTAATTTCGTTTAAATTAAAAAATTATGTTATGAAATGAATCTAAAATATATTCAAATTAAATAAGAGATTCATCATTTGAAGGCAGCGTTTTGAACAGTTTTATTGTTCAAGTGCATTTTGGAAAAAAATAACATAAAGGAGATTTTTCGTTATTTATTCGCTAAAAAAATCATCATCCAACAAACAGAAGAATTTGGAATCCATCCACTTTAAATATTTGTTAAGAAATCTTTTATAAAAGCAAAAATATAAAGTACCTCAATTCTCAAGTCTGTCTGAATCTGTTTCATAAGTTAGTTTTTTCTGTTAATTTGTATACTCGTGACTCCTTTTTTTATGCATTTCGTCATATATACACAAACCAAAGTCATTAAGGAAATAAAATATCTTCTTTCATATTAAAAGCAGTTAAATTGTCTCTTTTGCGTCAACTGAAAAAAGCTCTAAATATTTAATAACAATTGACAAGAAATGATTTCAGGAAGTTTGGCTAAACCAAAAACATACTAGTATAACTGTAATCTTTACATAAAGTTGATGGGATATTATGCAAACGAAGATTACTGTTAGAATCCACAAAGAGTTGATTTTGTGTAAACAAATCTTGCTCGATATTCTGTATAAATAAAACTGAATGTTTGTCTGTATGTCTCTTATGTCTTCCTAAACCATTCATCCAATTGCGATGAAACTTCGTCAGCGTATTGTTTACACCCAAGGGATGATTTTAGGGATAGTACAATTATCTAAAACGTTTTTTTTAAAAAATCAAATCTCAACCGAATTTATTTACCAAGGATAAATCTCCAAATAGTTAGCCAAGGTGGCAATAGATTCTGTAGAAATGTTAAATCAAACTTAAAGGTTAATATTTTGTAGCCATAGTACGCCAATGCCTTTCAAGTCATTCTCAGAGGAAACTTTATTACAGATTATGCTCGAAAGTTTTGGGGTTTTTAAAATTTTATTTAAATTTTACCAAATTTCGAAGTAATTACCGAAAATATTGTAGTACAAATAATTGGGCGCCATCTTAATTTTTTTTCAAATTATCTTTTCAACTACGTTAAGGATTTTATGGTATAAGTATATTATCTATGCTTAATCAATTTTGAAATAAAATATTTAATCACATTTTCTAAAATTAAATTTGAGAATTCTGAACGAATATTAAATGTATTATTAAATACAATTAATAGTTTCTTTCATTGCTATTATGGAAAGAACACAAAATTTAATCATTCTAAAATAATACACGAATCTAATGTATAAAAATGAATATTTGTTTGTTCGTACTTAATCTGCTGTAGTACCGTTCATACTATTTCGATAAAACACTGCCAAATTATTGATTGATTGTACTTAATATTATTTTTTTCGATGGCAACAACTCGTCGGGTACCAGCTAGTAACATAAAAAAGTTTTAGAAATGGAGTAAAATAACTGTTTTGTTATTCGACTATTATTTTATACCTTTCATACCTGATTTTTCATTAACCTTTCCAATACCAGTTTTTTTCTTTTTCAAAATTAATATAATATAGGGCTTTTACGAGTCGATAAATAGCTATATTCTGCTAAAATAAAAACAAAAGTTAACTATAGATGCTATTTTTGAGGTGGGTCATATGTGTTCCACTGGTCGCATGTGTCACATTGGCATTGAGGTGACCATATAAAATGCAATGTAAAGTTGTCTCTAGTTTTTATAATACTTTAAAACAATTTTATTGCAGGTAAATTCTTACCAATTACATATTCATGACATATCTATGAATTTATAACATATGTATGTATGATACACTGAAAAATAAACTGCAGAAAGACAACTTAACTCATAGCGTATACAGTTATCGTTCGGGTTTCTTATTATTTCTTTATTATTAAGATGTTTTAAATTACACTAACATATGAATGTTATCACATAACCTAACGCTATCCTCTGCCCCTGGTGCCTATATAAGTTATCTGACCAGTTGGATGGGCACAGAATGAAAGGAATGAAGGGGAAAAAAGAAAAGAAAGAAAATTTTAAAGAAAGAAGTTGTCGACAAACCATCCAGGTATCTCAAGGGATAATCCCATCAGTATCCAATCCTACACGACTGCATAAACTTTTTGGTGAAAGCTAGATGGAGGGAACAATAATACAAATGCTGATTATGGGTTGAATTTACAGAGAAATGAGATTACTAAAAAGAAAATATAGATAAATGACATTGAGAACATCTGTGTGACATGTATCAGCAAATTAGCCATCACTGTAGAGTCTGAAATCTGTAGCGTCCGTCTGGGTTCTGTGGTTTTGTTTTCCTTCTTGAGAACTGCACTTTTAAGGGACTTTTGAGCACTTTTGAAGTTATAATTTCGGGTGATTTTGACTGGCAGTTTGGTTTCAGTTATTGTGCAGCCTTGAAGAGGTCTTGGTATTTGTGAATAGGGTTTACTATGGAGTGGATCTTGCCGCGTGAAAGGGAAATTCGTCTGAACCATTCTTCTTGAAGACTTTGTTCTGGCTTTCTCATGTGCCATGAGAGAGTCAGTACGCATTCGGTGACATAGTGGAGTGGAGTAGCTGTGGATTTTCCCACAGCGACAGCAAGGAAAGTTGGCCAATTGGAATCGGTGTTTCTGTATGTTGTATGTTCTGTATGATGGGAATGGGTCGTGTCCAGTGAAGAAAAGGACATCTACTCTGTTCCAGTTGGTCACGTAGAGAGAAACTTTCGGTATTATGTTGAACGTGGACCGGCCTGTTTCGCCTTCTTCCCATTCCTTTTACCATCTAGACATCATTTCGGTTTGGAGAATGTTCATCTGTTGACACCTTGGAAGCCTCATTGTATTCTGATCTTGATCAGCACTAGCCACTGTTTTGGCTAGTTTATACGTCGCTTCATCCCTGTCATAGCGTACATGTGCCTTATTCCATGAGATGTTAGCATGAGTGCTAGCACAGAAAACCAATGGAACATGCCCTTCAATGAATCCCCCTCCTATTTATCCCTTATTTAAAAATAGCAGTAGGACGTATATGTCTTGGGATGGGGGAATAGGGTTAAGCGACCGTACATTTACAATAATGTTTCTTTTATAATTTCGATCAAATTTGATATTGCCATTTCTTTTCAGAAATAAGAAAAATAAAATAGTAATAAAAAGAAAACGATATTTTATTCTACTCCGGAAACTTTTTGAAGTACACAAATATTAATTTTTTTAAGTCCTTGATACCAAAATATATGTTGGTTCGTGTTAGTTTTTTACTTGGCCGTTTTCCACTTCCTGAGCTATTAAGGGAAAGAAATATGATCGGTTTAAAAGTTCTACCTACAGATTTTATTACAAACTCTACGCCTCAAATAGCTCAGAGTCTAAAAAACATACTTTTGAGAATTTAATCTGTTTATTTGGCTTCTCTGTATGTGTGATAACTCAAATCTCAACAAGATGATATAGGCATAAAACTTGTGGTACTCCTTTCGTTAAAGAAAAATATATCCATGTAAACACGATAATTCATATAAATAACAAAATGAAAGAAATTAATCACATGTATTTTCATTAGAATTAAATTCAATTTTGAATAAATTCCGTGAAAGGGTTAATTGACAATTCATTTGTTTATTGGTGAATATGTGAGAGAAATAACTCGAAAATTCCAATGACTTAGATAAATGAAAATTTATAAATAGACTAGCTGGTACCCGGCTTGTTGCAGCAGCAGAATAAATAATATTGGAATTGTTATTTCTTTTTTAATTAAGAATGATTATTATTTTTTTGTCGGTAATGAATACAGTCATTGAAATTGAAGGATATATAAAGAAAAAGCATAAGTAGTATTTATTCTATTTTTATTCTATTCTACAAACAAATATTCATTTATATATATATAAGATTTGAGTAATCTTTTAGAATATTATAAATCTTGGTGTTCTTTCATAATGGTAATAAAAGAAACTATTCATTATATCTCGTGATTCGTTTGGTATTCGCTCAGAATTCTCAAGTTTAATATTAGAAAATGGGACTAAAACATTGCTAATAAGGAATGTGGGGCAAAACTTTTCAGAAAGATAGGGCCAGACTTGGTGTTTTCTTCAGCATCTGAGATTTTAAAATTAGGTTCACAGAATAGTCCAGTATTTGTTCAAATCGGGGAGTTAATGTAACTAAACTAAATCAACTTGCTATAAGTTTAGATGTAGACCTCCTTCAAGGAATATAATTAGTTCGCGAATCCTTCTCGTAATGCGAAACATTCGTTATGAAATTGTATTTTCAAAGGAATCCATGTAAAATATTACAATGTAATTCATTCTAAAAAAATTACTCAAGCAATTATATAATAATGTAATTTATCATTTGTAAAATATGCTTTTTTTATTTGTCGAAAGAATTTTTCCTTGGCTGTACTTCAAAATTTAGAAATGAAACTGAGCATTTTCATCAAATAAATTTATTGCACACATAGCTACTGTCTTATCAAAATAATGTTTCTCAACTACAATATACATGCAATAGTATTATAGAATATGATATTCTCTACATTGAATGATATTCTCGAAATATCTACATACGATCCAATAATTTCCAATACTTTCAGCACTTCCCTTTTTGCATTGGAAGGCTGTTAGGTCTATTTGTTCTTTTTACCTAAATCTCCTGTGCGGCTCTTTCTGTAACGTAGGATGAAGATTCACAAGGGTTTCGGTGGTTCTCCAATCAACTCATGGATGCCTTTGTCATCCAGTTCTACTCTCATAATTTTGAGAAGAAGCCAAATCTCATTGATTCAGGCTCCTTAGACAACAAAGCTATCAAAGCTTCTTCTATTTATTGGATTTTTGAATAAATTCTCGCAGTTTTTTGTGTGCGAAAATTAATGCTTCTTTATATTAAAAAATCCTTAAAAAAACATGTTACTAAAGTTATTGTCCATTGCAACACACTACTTTTCCACGTCAGAAAAACTACACATCTTTTGAGGCTATTCAAGATTTGACCCGTCTTTCGGGATCTCTATAAGATAGAAAGTGTTTCCCATCCAGGCCATGTATCATCAAACGGAAAAAATGGCAGTTGGAAGGGCCAATGTTCGGCAAATACAGTGGGTGGGATTGGACTTCCCACTTCAGTGTTTCCAAGTAGGATTTTACTGGTTTTGCAACAAGCATTTTCATACTGTAAAATGACCTTGTCGTGTCTGCTCGTATAAATGCCGTTTATACTTCAACTCTCAACTTAATCGCTCCGATATATATTGGGTTGTTCGGAAAGTCATTTCGTATTTTTTTGTCAAAATGAAAAGAAATTTTCGTTTAATGAATAAATTATTTATTAAATTATAAAATTGCCATTCTGGTCTAATACCTTTTGCCATATTTTTGGTAGTAACATGATTACACGCTCATAAAAGTTTTGGTCTTTGCTGTAAAAAAAACTGATCGAGGTGGTTTTTTGGCCTCCTCATTTGAAGGAAAAATTTTGCAAATCAGTTCTGGTACTGATGTACTGTTAACACATCTTCTCCACACATATTGGCTAATTTATTTCTGGCTTGAACAGCATTTTTACCATTTATAGCAAAAAAGAAAAAAATGACGAAAATGCTGTTTATTGCTCTCTGTGGCGCAGCGATCAACGCCTTGAAGAATTAAATTGAAGTGAAGTAACCGCACTGTGCTAATATAAAGGCATGTGCAGAGGTTTGGAAGGGGATCGTTGTAAATATCATCTTTGTGTTCCTGCTCTGTGTTAAATAAATCATTTTTGTAGAGTTGTGTATTTGTAAATAATCTACACCCCTACAACTGGTGACCCTGGACACAGCAATAAATAATAGGATGATGGAATGTGTTTAAGTGATTTAAAATTATTTTTTTTTAAATGCTGATTCTACCCGGATTAAGGAATACATGTCGACAGCAGCGGTAAGTGCTTTATTATCTGTCGTTATTTTTTCCATCCATTCGAGATGTCGAAAGCTGATGATTTAACACAAACCGAAACTAACGATTCTTCCGTCAGTGTTTCGGCCGTAGCGATTAAGACGCCAGCTTTCTGGAGTGATAAACCTGAATTATGGTTCGCTCAGCTTGAATCCCAATTTGCCTTGGGAAATATTTCGGTCGATTCTACTAAATATCATTATGTTGTTTCTGCTTTAAATAGTGATGATTTGATTTGTGTTTCGGATCTTGTTTTGAACACACCTAAGCTGAATTCTTATGAACAGCTTAAAGCTAGATTAATAGCTCAAAATGCTGACTCTCAATCTGTCAAATTAAAGAAACTACTTTCGGGTATAGAATTGGGCGATAAAAAACCATCGAGGCTCCTTTGTGAAATGAAAAGTTTGGCTTCGGATGGCATTTCACCCGAGTTGTTACAAGGTATTTGGATGCAAAGATTACCTCTACAAATACAACAAATTTTATCCGTCAGTAGTGATAATTTGGAAACGTTATCTAAAATGGCAGATAGCATTTTTGAAATTTCAACACCTGATCTAGTGGCGTCTGTATCTAGTAAATCTCACCCAACTGATCTAGGAAAAATTGAAAATTGCCTGGTAAATATTGAAAAGAGACTTGCAAAACTAGAATTTCGACGTAGATCACTCTCGCGCGAAAACACGGATATTCAAAATTCTAACAAACGTAAATATTGTTGGTGGCATTTTAAATTTGGAGTTAAAGCTAAAAGATGCGAACCGCCATGCACGTTCAAAACGGGAAAACTAGTTCGGCCTTCCGTTTCTGCGCTGGCGGATAAAAGAGGCCTTGTTAAGCGCTTGTTTGTGTACGATAAACTCACGGGTTGTGAATATTTGGTGGATACTGGTTCAGTTGTTAGCGTCCTACCATTTTTGGGTGGTAAAATTTCGCCTTCAAAATTTGTTTTGTATGCAGCTAACGGAACTAAAATTAACACATTTGGTACTAAATTAATCACTTTGCAATTGGGGTTAAAACGCAAATTTCATTGGCCTTTCATTCTCGCAGCGGTTTCAAAACCAATACTGGGTGCTGATTTCCTTGAACACTACAATTTGTTAGTTGATATGAAGCGTAAAAGATTGTTAGATGGTCCCAGTGCTGCTGTTGGTCTAGAAAAACCTATTTCTGCGGATGAGTCCTTGTATGTTGCTACTGTTCAAGGAGATACTCCTTATGCAAAGTTACTTCTTAAATTTAGTGATATTACAAAACTAAGTAAAACCCAACCAAGTTTTCATATTAAACACAACACAGAACACCATATTGAAACGCGTGGTCCTCCTGTCTTTTCTAAAGCTCGTAGACTAGCTCCTGACAAATTACAAGCAGCTAAACGTGAATTCCAGTATATGGTGTCTCAAGGTTGGTGCAGGCCATCTAAAAGTGCTTGGGCAAGCCCACTTCACATGGTGCCTAAGAAAGATGACTGGAGGCCTTGCGGGGATTATAGGCGTTTGAATGCACAAACAGTACCTGATAAATTTCCAATACCTCATGTACATGACTTTGCGCATAATCTTTTTAGTAAAAAGGTATTTTCAACTCTGGATCTAGTTAGGGCGTATCATCAAATACCTGTCGCGGCTGCTGATGTTCCTAAGACAGCAGTGATAACCCCTTTTGGATTATTTGAATTTCTTTTCATGCCTTTTGGGTTATGCAATGCTGCACAGACTTTTCAACGGTTTATGTATGAAATTGTTGGAGATTTAGATTATTGTTTTGCATATTTAGACGATGTTCTGATAGCTTCTGCCGATGAAAATGAACACCTTAAACATCTTGAGGAGATTTTTCGCAGGTTTCAGAGGTATGGCCTTGTAATTAATGCAGAAAAATGCAATTTTGGCCAACCATCTGTTAAATTTCTTGGATACTTAATTTCCGAAAAAGGAATCCAACCCTTACCTGATCGAGTTAAAATTATTAATGAATATCAACTTCCAAAAACAATTAAAGAGTTGCGTCGTTTTTTAGCCCTCTTAAATTTTTATCGTAGATTTCTTAAGAATGCGGCACAAGATCAGTCTCTGTTGTCCGATTATTTAAAAGGAGCGAAGAAAAATGATTCGCGTCTAATACAGTGGACTGAGGAGGCGAAACTTGCTTTTGAACGTTGTAAACAAAGTCTTGCAATGTCAACTCTTCTTGTCTATCCGTCGCCAGATGCACGGTTATCTCTGACATGTGACGCTTCTGATCATGCTATAGGATCAGTTCTAAGCCAGGAGGAAAATGGAGAATGGAAACCTCTCGCATTTTTTTCACGCAAACTTACTCCGGCTGAACAGCGATATAGCGCGTATGATCGGGAATTGTTGGCAGTTTACACTTCAGTTCGCCATTTTTCTTACATGTTAGAAGGCCGTAATTTTACAATCTATACAGATCACAAACCTTTAATATACGCCTTCACTCAAAAACATGAAAAATGTTCACCACGTCAGATTCGGCATCTTGACTGGATTGGTCAGTTTTCGACGGATATACGGCACATTTCGGGTTCACTTAATGTGGTAGCCGATAGCTTGTCTCGCATTTCAGAGATCGAAACTCCCTCGCCGATTGATTATAAAAAATTTGCGGAGGCTCAATTGTTAGATGACGATTTGAAACTGTTGAGATCTTGTACTAATTCTTTGGAATTTCAGATAGTTAGAGTTCCAGGTGCGGACACTGAACTTTATTGTGATGTTTCAACTGGAAGAAGCCGTCCTTTTGTACCCAAGCAGTTTCGGAGACAAGTTTTTGATACTCTCCACAATTTATCCCACCCAGGAGTAAAGGCTACAGTAACTTTAGTCGGACAACGTTTCCTTTGGCCTGGCTACCGAAAAGAAGTTGCTGAATGGACTCGTTGTTGTATCCCTTGTCAACGAAGTAAGGTTCATCGCCATACCGTAAGTCCTCTTGGAAAATATCCTATTCCACGTCAACGATTCAATCATGTGCATATTGATCTTGTGGGACCACTTCCGTCCTCTAGAGATTATGTTTATGCTCTTACATGTGTGGACAGGTTTTCACGTTGGCCTGAGGCTATTCCTCTGAAGGATATTAAAGCTGAGACAGTTGCATTTGAATTTTATGCTAACTGGATAGCTCGTTTTGGAGTTCCCGAGAGGCTTACTACAGATCAAGGTAAACAATTTGAAAGCAGACTATTTCGTGAGTTAGCTCGTTTGCTTGGTGTCAAAGTGATTCACACAACCCCATACCATCCACAGGCTAACAGTACAGTTGAGAGACTTCACCGACAATTAAAGTCCGCTATTCGGGCTCATGCGACTGAAAGTTGGACCTTGATCTTGCCCTCTATCCTATTGGGGGTTCGAGCGTCTGTTAAAGAACCTCTAAATTGTTCCGTCGCAGAGATGGTGTATGGTTCTCCCATTACTCTGCCTGGAGAATTTTTTAATGCTGATAAAACTTTATCGGCTAATGATTTCCTTGCATCTTTGCAGAGACGGATGTCGTCTTTGCGACCAGTCCCTATGTCGCAACATGGCAAGCGTAAAGTTTTTGTGCATAAAGAACTAGATAACTGTTCCCATGTTTTTCTTCGAGAGGATAGGATTACTAAGTCTCTGGTTCCTCCGTATAGTGGACCTCATCTTGTTATTTCCCGAACGTCGAAGCATTTCACCATTCAAGTCGGTTCTCGTCAGCAGACAGTTAGCATCGACCGACTCAAGCCTGCGTTTCAGATGGCGGAGATCCAGCTGCGTAGAGTTGCCTTTGCCATTTGATCGTCTTCCAGACTGCGTAGGGGGCCCTGTGGCGCAGCGATCAACGCCTTGAAGAATTAAATTGAAGTGAAGTAACCGCACTGTGCTAATATAAAGGCATGTGCAGAGGTTTGGAAGGGGATCGTTGTAAATATCATCTTTGTGTTCCTGCTCTGTGTTAAATAAATCATTTTTGTAGAGTTGTGTATTTGTAAATAATCTACACCCCTACACTCTCCATATTTAAAAGGGCACCATCCAAAAACTACTGCGAAGAATCAGCTGCACTTTTTCACACTCAAGCCTTGCTATATCAGCTCTTAAAACATAAAATGATTTTGCGGTTTAAGTATGAAATTGGGTGCGAAAAATGCAATTAAATCCTTTGTCAGGAAAAAACGAAATTACTTTCCGAACAACCTAATAGTTTGTAGCTATCTCCTGTGACGGTTTCATTTGGTTTGAATAGCCCTATATAAAAGAGCTCTAAAGCTCTATAAACTATACACTGCTGATTTCATCAAATGCAAAGCAGAAGCTCATCATAGATATTCGGCTTTGCTGAGGAGGTTGATGCATGGCTTGGTTTACCCCACAATTTTTCATTACCAGTTATGAAAAGATACAAAATTCCCTTCCTTTTCTACCCTTAAAGTGTTGTTTAAACGTGGAAAGATGCCATTCGACGTCTCTCGGCTTCAACTCGTATGGCAACCAATGGCCTTACTTTTGAATCATTCCTAATGCTTTCAAACGTTTCGAAACCGTTGTGTGATTATTCTGCAAGGTCAGCTAGCGTTTGACAGGAGTATTCGTGAAGTAATGTTTCTAAATGTTCGTCTTCAATATTCTTAGGGATTCTTCAATATTCTTCTTCTAGAGCATTCTTTATCTTTAAGATCAAAATAATTATTTTTAAAGAGTCTAAACCAATCTCTACAAGTTGTTTGAGACAGAGAATGATCGCGACAATAATTATATTAGCTTCAACTGCATTCGCAAATACTATTTTTTGGTACGAAATTTGACATATTTAACGGGATAAAAAATAATGTTGTTTGCACTTCCGCGAAATAATATACGAGGGCTGTTTTTTTTTTCAACCTCCGATCGTACATTATGAAGGCCAGGCATGCGGCAGGTGTGCGCAGTAGGCGACTGCGCATCTCCCCCACCACATGCTCTGTCACTGGCAATTCCAACATGCCATTTCTTGTTCAGCTGCAGTCACATAAACATGGCTGTCTCTATTAATTCTCCCGCCAAGTGTGAATAGAGAAGTGTTATTCGCTTTTTGCAGGCAGAAGGGAATAGTGCAGCGAAAATTCACCGAAGAAAGAGTCGAGTGTATGGAGACAACATTATGAGTGATGGTATTGTTCGTGAATGGTGACGAAAGGCATGATATGGTATGACGACGTCTGGAATTGTTCTGATC
>JAPMOQ010008606.1:777737-820146 GCA_026543055.1 Argiope trifasciata | reverse complement strand
CAAGAGGAAACGAAACTAATTTCGGAAACAGTACTAAAATTATTTCGGATTAGAACAAGATCAAAATTTAAAAAGCTATCATGGTATTTATTGAGCGAAAATGCAGCTACTACTAAAATACATATTAATCAAATAAATTAACAATATAAGAGAAAACGAAACTAAGTATGGAAACGGAACTAAAAATGGGAAGTGAAACTAAAAATTCTTTCTTATTCAAACAAGATTAAAATTTTAAAAAAACTATTAAAAAATTACCATTGTGTTTAATGCTGCTACTACCAAAATATAGAGGAATCTAAGTAAATTAGAAATATAAGCAAAGTAAAAAGGAATTCAATAGAATCATAATTACAACAAATAGAAATTTATATATATATATATATAGAGAGAGAGAGAGAAGAGAGAGAGAGAGAGAGAGAGAACACGAAAATACAAATTGAATGTAAAGGTAAAATGAGCTAAATCCGATGTGAATAAGATAACGGAGAAATGTATCGAGTAAGGCTAATAAAATTTGGTGTATTGTTTTCATTCAAACTTAACTAATTTCAATATGTCAAAAGATCCATCAACAGAAAGACTCTCTGTCCGGACACATTTAACTTCGAATTAAACCAGAAGGAGTGGCATTTCGAAACTTTCTCACATACTCTCAAAGAAATGCATTATTCCACTGTCGTCACCCATATAAGCATAAAATGTGTGGATCTTGGACATTGTTTCCAAAATTCCACACATGAGAGTTTCGTTCATCGTAATATAGAAGAAAAAAAAAACAGATGACATATTTGATGCCTTTTTTCTTTACCTAATGAAATCAACCCCCCGGGGGGGCACCTCGAAATGAGGATGAGATGCTTCCGGTATGGTGGGTGGATCTCGCCAATCCGGTGGGTAAAATAACAGGTGGGGGCTCTGACCCTCCCATCGATGGCGGGACGTACTGTCTTCGGGAAGGGTTGTACCGTGGCCGGTGATGGTCATTAGGACTCAACCACAGTTCCCGCCACTGTTGTTATTGCGACGGTCCGGTCATTCAGTTTTACGTGCTGTATCTGTGTGCCTACGGGCGGGTCGAAGGTCAGCTTGTTGACTTACCTAATGAAATCAGCATTTGATATAGAACTGCAATTTTAATAACAAAATCACGTATTAAATATTATTCATTTTAGTCATATATCTTGTTTAAATTAACCCATTTAGATTTATGTTTTGTATTTATCATCTCCATTTGTTCTCAGATAGTCATATTTCCTGATACTGGATTTTTCCAAAATTTGATAGAGATCTATGAATTTGGTGTTACTGATAAATCTAAAAGTTCATCCCTTTAATCCGTCAAGCGATTGGAACATAGAAAGTCCTCCTAATTAATCTCTTCTATGATGGTTCGGACATAAAAAAGTCTTCTTTAATTATTGCACTAAAATCGGCTGAAACGAAGAAAATCGTGTTATGAAACTTTTTTTAAAAACTGGCTCTGATGCAGAAAGTTATCAATGTTTCAATCGCTAATAGTCGCTACAGCAAGGGTCATCATACGTTGATTCAGAAGCTTGATAATTGAGGATCAATGGGTTAAATTTAAACCGCTTTTGAGTTATCGTTTTCACAGAACAGATTTCGTTCAGTTCGTTTCGTTTCGTTTCACAGACAGATCGTTTTCCAAAAACGCATTATTAGGATTCAGAGAGTTCTGACACGCAGAAATTCAACAAAATCTCTTGAATGAAATTTTTGGACGACAGTGATGCTTCCTCATTCCATAATTCGCATGCAAGAAATTAAAAATGTAAAGCGTTAGAAAGATAAAATTTGGTTCACATTTTTATCCCCAGAATTGTAAATCTGCATCAAATTTTGTCAACAGGGTTGATCATCTTTGGTCTATACATCCGTTTGTTGTATATTAGCCTGTATGTGAGAACAATTAGTTCAAAAAGATAAATGAGATCATATATGTTTGTCTTGAAGTCAAAATCATAGATTTGCTGCAAATTTTTGTTTCAATAGAATGAAAGAATATAACCACTAAATTATATATTCAATATTATTCATTTTGCTACAGAACATGCCATATTATGGCAGCATAAATAGGTAGAGTTTGCCTAAGAGAAGCAGACAACTACTTGTTTGCAGATTTTGAACCTCCTCCCCAAGCCATTATCACACATTCGGAATATTCAGACTCTTACAAACAGAAATGAAATGACCCCAATATTGTGAAACTATAGGAAAATACTGGAAATAACAAACTCCAGTTTGTACATAAAAGCAAAAGAAAGTAAGTACTGTGGATAAAACAAGAGATTATTTGATGAAAATGCATTGAAAACGTAAAAGAAGTGCTTTAAATATGCTATAAGTGTTTTGAAAAAATGTTAATTCAGCCAGAGGGAGTGGTCTTCCCAAACTTTTTCTTATATTCTGCAATAAACTCGCCATGTCAGAGAATTATCCACATGCCATTGGCATACAATAGCAACGAAATATTTTCTCTTGGGTGAATTCACTATTTTTACCTAATTTGTTTAGTAATCCTGGGCAAAGTTTTTTTTCCGTGATTAATTCCTAACATGAGTTAATAATATTCAAAAATAGAATTTGTATTTAGATACATTTTTCTCAACCGATGGCAACAAAAATTCGACACAAAACTGCGCTTGAAATCACAAAATTGGCATTGACGTACAGTAATGACGAAATATTTGCGTTTGGGTGAATTCACCATTTTTACCTTATCTCTCTGGTAATCCTTGGCAAGGGTTGTTTTTTTCGGTGATTAATCCCTAACATGAAATAATAGTGTCCAAATATCGAATTTGTGTTTTAGTCATATTTTCTCAAAGGATTGAAACAATAATTCGACACAAAACTGCACTTGAAATCACAAAATCTCATGTCAAATTTCACGAATTTAAGTCATTGCATCTTTGAAGTCATTGCGTTCAAGTCATCGCGTTTACATGCTTCTGAAAGTACAGACCGATAGACAGTCAACATGAGTTGGATTTGGCTTATAAATTGACAGATGTCTGTCTATATTTTAGAGGTTAAATCTGTGTACTGAGTTTTATAGAATCTGTATAGCTCACTTCGTTTTATAATAATAGGGTTAACTGATGTTTGAATAGCCAACAGACAGACTTCCTCTGAACAGATTGTACTGAAAATTTGATAGAAATCTGCAAATTTGATGCAAAGACAGGATGCCAAATTTCAACCATCTAATTAAAAGCATTTTTGAGTTACTTTGGGTACAGTTACTTTGGGCTTTTTTCTAAAAATATGTTTTTCAAACTCGAAAAAGCTGAGATTCCCCGAAATTTTAAGTTAGTATTTTTTTATGATTACTATGCTTTCTCTATACACAAAAAAGTATACAAGAAAGAAAGAAAAGAAATGCTTTGCAAATGAAAAAGTAGAATAAATATGATCTCCTATGTTTCCATAATAGTCATGTTTGTGATTTAATTTCATCATATATCGAATTAAATACGATATATATTTTGGACTTTTTTCATTGAATGAGTATAAACCTTGGCATTTAAGAAGCACCTCTACGCAGAAAATGCATACAAATTACCTGCACTTATCTTATAGCAAACAATAGAATTCGCGTCCTTTGTTGTTTGAAAAATATTCTGCATAAAATACAATGTTCGGCAAGTGTGCATTCACCAACAGGTGTTTGATTCTGAATAGTTTTTCGGTTACAAATCACCAAATGAAAAGAAAAAATTAAATATATTTTTGTATTTTAAACAAACATGGATTATGGTAAAACTTAGGAATAAATAGAATTTTTTTTAAATGTCAAATCTTTTAATTAAAGTTTTAATACATGAATTAGGTACAAACAAAATATAAAACAAAATCTTTTATTTGATTTTACCATTAAGTACAACTTTTGTCTAATGATTTGAAAAAAAAAAAAAATCTAAGTTGTATGGGTAAATTATTTTATGTTTACAGTGCAAACTTAAATAGGGCTCACCAACAAAGATGTGGAATCTAGCTTAACTATCACACACACACAAAAAAAAAGAATTTCAGAAACTTGACATATTTATTAATTCTTACTATCCAAGCACCATCTGGGGACCACGGTGGCCCGATGGTAAGGTCCCGGCTTCGGAACCGGAGGGTTTCAGGTTTGAGGCTCGATTCCACCGAAGAACCGTCGTGTGAGGGGATCCCTTGCACGTTAAATCTGTCAGGCCAAACGTCTTCCGCTGGTGTGGTGTGATGTGGAGAGGAGGGGGTGCAAGCTCAGGTGTCGTTTTTGTCATCTGACCGTGGTTCAAAATTACGAGATCTGTCCCCAAATAGCTCTAGTGTTGCTTTACAACGGGACGTTAATATAACTAAACTAAACCAAACCAAGCATCATCTGGACACAAAGGATGATTTCATGATCTAGATTCTTGACTAGCTGATTCTTTACAAAATCCATAATTCAATACCACATTATATTTTAATCGTTCCATTTCAGTCCATGATCCACAAGCACCTCTCATCAGTTAATCTCAGACCATCTCAATGAACATTCGTATTAAAGTTCGTCACAACATGAACCCCATGTACCCCAATTTCTCCCTCCTAAGCCGTGTTCTTTCAGCTCCCATTTCAAATGAAGCGGTGGCAATTAGGACGGATTGAATAGGATACATGGAATTAAGATGGTTTGACGGGATTTTGTGACTATAATTGTATTTTTGTCTGATCGATTTGGTTGGTTTTTGTGATTTTTTGGTACCAGAGCCATTCTTGGCTAAGCTGCGCCAGACTTTTGTTCCATTAAAAGAAAAATGTAGAAACCATTGAAATAAAAAAAGATACAGGTTTTAAAACGCAAAACACATACGATTAGCAAATGTGAACCAAGAAAGAAGAAAAAAGTTAAGTACTCAGATGTGCCTCACACTAAAATTCACATGACATGTGGGACAAAGTGGTGCTCTGTCGCCAAAAATCAGATGACGGTCAGTGAAACGAGTATGACCTATACGGAGTCGAGTCAGTTTAACATCAAACTCTAGGTAGAACAAGCCACAATAGATTTGGAAAAAAGGGTTTAAAACATAAACTCGATTTTCCAATACTATTAACTATCGCCGATGACCATGCGATAGATTCAGAAAAAATGTTAAATTCTCACCAATTGTTAATATATCATAATTATTGTATGCCAATGCGAATATTGATCAAGGTCATACAATATTGTCCAATATTCTGCAATATTATATGACATTAAAAAATATATTGCGAATATTGATCAAGGTCATACAATACTGTAGAATACTTGTGGGCTACTAGGGAAGGTATCCTCTGTCTAACCTATGGTCCACAGTATTTTGCGGGGCGGTAAGAGGTTAATAACACCTTTGTTTGAGAATATGCGAGAAAGTTTTCAGGAGATCACTCCAGCTGTTTTTTCTCTCCTTCAGATAGCGAAAGAGGAAATACTAATGCTTCGAAACAAAAATAGAGGAAGAATGTTTACATAACTGCTATAAATTTCGAAATGGCTTATCTCATTTTGCGTTCAGACGGACATTGTTCCAAAAGTGAAACTTACGGACTAAAGAACATTTACAACATGGAGAGAAATTTTTTAGCAATCTCTTTGTATATGAGAACGTAAAATTCCCTTCAATACCAATTTTTTCCCTTCTTAAAATTCACACCTTTAGCTTTTAAATATTGCCAACTATCTTGCGAATTCTGCTTGAATTTTGGCGCTTTTGTGTGAATATTTTCGTACAATATTTACATTTATATGGTGAAATTAAACACGATAAAAAATACAATGTCAGGTTGAGGAAATCTTATAAATAATATTAATAGAATTATAACTGTTGTACTTTCTCGTATGCGTAGAATAGAATAAGTATAGTAACCGTCAAAACATTCCAACTCGACATTTTGATAAATTTTCACGTTTTATACCTCGCTGATCATGAAAAACACATTTCTGGAAAATGTCTGTCAATCTCTGATTAAAATAACTCGAAAACAATTTCAACTAGACTGTTGAAATTTGGTATTAGGTCTTAACATCCAATTTTCAGTAAAATCTTTTTGAAGGTCGCACGTCTGTCCAGCTGTTCGAATAAAAGCCAACGCGATAATTACAAAATGAGAAAAGTTAAAAATTCAGCACATAAATTTACCATCTATAGTGCAAACATCTGTCAAATTTTGGGCCAAATCCTACCCCAGGTTGACTGTTTGTCGGTCTGTACTTCCAGAGACAAATAAGCGCGATTATTCAAAAACCTATTGACTACAAGATATGAAATTAGGTGTGAGATTTTGTGATTACAAATACAATTTTGAGTCAAATTTTTGTTTCATTCGGTTAATAAAAACATTTTTAACTTATAAATTTAATTTTCGAACACTATTAATGCATGCCATGGATTAATCGACAAATAACTCACCAAAGATTTCAAAATAAAAAAAAATGATAAATTCATAGGAAATATTAATATTTCGTAACTATTATGCGCAAATACTAAGTAAGGTAAGATCACGAGAAAGTTTTATGAAGACTATTCATGCTTGTTTTTTGATTGAGTTCAATTCTTCAGTAACATAAATATGTGGCTTTTTTTTTAATTGATAAAAAGATCAATCCCGCAACTGATTAATTTTACAGCACAATGTTTAAACCAAAAGTAAAGATTTACATCGAACTTAGACTTTAACCGGTGAAGGAAAAATCACTATTATCAATACTGATAATAGTGACTCAGTGTATACGAGTGACTTTGTAAAAAGAAATATCGAAAGAAAAACACCTTTCCTAATTTAAAGCTCACTCGAATACACTGAGGTCTAAAATTGCGAATCTTTATAGAATTTGTAGTCAAGTCACGTCAAAACGTATTTTGTGAAATTTATTTCCCTATTTTTTAAAACACGTTTTTATTTTAATATTATGAGATTTTCTTTCTCGTTTAGGATGTACTCAAAAGAAAGTATTGTTATCGCAGAAAAGTTCAAGAAAAAAATTCCAATTCGTCAAGGAGAAATAAGTCATTCAATAATACACAGAATAGAATTCAATTCAGAATGTCAGTAAAAATGCCAAATTTAATTATTTTTCCAAAAACAGCATTCGAAAACAGAAACCAACCTTTTTACTTTATCTTATACAAAATATACAAAGAAAATGTATACCAATTACAAAAAAAAAAAATTATCTGCAAATCTTGACGAATCTTTGCTTTTCAAACCTCCCAACTCTAATGCAATGCGTTATTTGAATTATATCTGTCTACTAACCTGTAAACACAATAGCTCAAAAATTCATTGAACTACAGGAATGAAATTCAATAAAGATATATACAATCAAGTTTTTAAATTTTTAGGAAATTTTGAATAAAATGCATTTGTAATAAATACTTAAGAAGATAATTACTAAATATTGCTGCATGTATGATTTACAAATGTAGCTCCAAAATCCATCTTCACAAAAATTTAATGCAATAGAATATTATTTAGAATTAACATTGATAAAATTAATTTAGAGAATTATTAGAATTAACATTTTTGAAATTAATTTTGAACATTATTAGAATTACTATTGTTAGAATTAATTTTGGACATTATTAGAATTAACATTGTTAAAATTAATTTTGAACATTATTAGAATTAACATTGATAAAATTAATTTTGAACATTATTAGAATTAACATTGTTAAAATTAATTTAGAACAATATTAGAATTGATTTTTTTTTTGGATTTTATAAGTATAAAAGTATCAATTTAATACCAGAAACTTAAAAATAAATGAAAAGATATCCAAAGCTAACTGCAATGTCGAAATATCTTTTTAATAAAATATAAAACATAAGTCTTTCTTTTTAATTTTTAAAATGAAAAAGATACAGAATTGATAGACGCAGAATTCCAATACAAAAAAATTTTAAAAAAAATAATTAACAATTTTTTAATTAAATTAGAATTAGCAGATCGTAATGTAAAATTTAAATTGATAATTGATTTTGAATTCTTTTTACTTAATATTAAGTTGAGCATTTGACTGGGACAAGATTTTACAAGAACTTTAATAGATGTTGTTATAAAGGAAGTATATTTCATGAATTTTTCAGTGAAATTCTTTTTTTTTCTCCTATTTTTTCTATTTCCTGATTTAAATCAGGAATGAATCCAAAATCCAGATAGATTGTGAAACGATCATGATAAATATGTAATTCTATTATAAATCAACCATAAATTAATTCATGATTAAAATTCAGGAATCACTGCAATAATGATTGAAAACATAAAAATAGATTATAGGATAATGATTAAAACCTTTATTTTTATACGTTGAATAAACAAATTAAAAAATACGAACATATTAATTTGAAATTAAATGAAATCGACGAATAGAATACTGTATTAAAAAAGTAATACCGTATTCCATTGGTGAAGTAATTAATAATAAAAGTAAAAATTCGGCACTGATATTTTATACCAAAACACATTTGGAATTTTTACAAAATTCATACATTTTATTTCTGTTTCAAATTTCAGTGAGCTTATGTATACATAAAAAATTGTTCATCAACTATTACTACTCAATAATTAAACGAAATATTAAATAAATTTTATTTGTTCTGCTATACAAAATTCTCAAACAGAATCCTTTTATAAGACAGAATAGAATTCCCGCTGAAGAAATCGTTTTCAAATATAGTTCTAACGATTTTCTTTTTAAATGAAAGACGAACAAAAAATGAAACTGTCAACAGTTCTGCAATTTGAACTAACAGCAAAATAGATTATATTTAATATTATAAACTAGAGAAAATATTTGATGAATAATTCGTTCGCCATCTATCATCTCAACCAAGTTTTTATAGTTTTATTTTAGTGATCCTTTTAGTACTGAGTCTAGTATCTGTATTTTTAACGATTCTTTTTATTAGTTTCTTCGATTAGAATTTCTAAGCTTTTTCAAAACACTTATGACTTTCTCTGTTGCCTAATAGGAAAGTTCGGTGAATAAAATGTCTTAATGAGTTTATTTATATAAAATTCATTGCCATGTTGACTTTCTCCCTTTGCACTCTAATTAGCTGTCTTAGAAAAATCTACTTTCATCAAATATTTTTATCTCTTTCTATTTATATCTCACCAAATATTCATGAACCGTCTGTCTGAAGTCAAAGACGAAGTTTATGAAAGGAACTTAATTAATCAATTAAGGGTTAAAACGAGTATAATCGTATCAAATAAAAAAATCGATAAATTCTGAGTAATTGAGATTTAAAAATTAAACATATATTTTCCTCTTAAATGCAAATAATATGTTTTTCAATTTCACGCCCCATGGCAATGGCGCCCAGGACACTTTCTGTGTCTACTCCATCATAGTGACAAAGAATATTCAAATTGTTGGAAAAAGGCTAGAAATCTTTTCCATGATTGCTTTCATTATTTTTAGATATTCAAAGCAATCATGAATATCGCAATCTGGATATTGTAATATTATGTTAAAACTATTATCTATAATGATTTCTTTGAGTTTAGCCGAAGAAGAAGCTTATTAGAAAATTTTCCATATTTTCTATTGCATTTTAATTGGTTAAAAATAAATTCTAGTGTTAAAGCATCTCCTACAACTTCAGAGCATATTATGCTAGAGGTTCGTCTGTTTTTACTATACTACTCACACTATAGATTCATTTGCTGTTACTATACTACTCACAGTATAGATTCATTTGCTGTTACTATACTACTCACACTATAGATTCATTTGCTTTTTCTATACTACTCATACTATAGATTCATTTGATCTTTCTATACTACTCACACTATATATTCATTCATTTTAAAATTAAAAAAAAATTAACTTCTTTATAATAACAATTTCACTCAAGAACAAATTTTTAATTAAAAATTTATTATTTACAATTATTTTATAAATCTTATTAAGAAATTATTTAAAAATTTATTTTATAAATCTTATTAAAAAATTTCAAAATTTTGTTATTAATATAGAGTATAATTAATGTGAATTTTTCAATAGCTCTACCGTCTAAACAAAAGAAAATATTAAATTAAAAAGATGATTTTACTAATACTTTAACGTATTTCAAAATCCATATTTATTTTTAACAATTGTCTGACATTCTTTCTGTAAATAAAGTTATGAAAAAAATGCTTATAAACATATAATTTTATAATAATAAAAAGCTGACTCAATCGACGCAGACGATTCTAATTTTATCATGCAAACGATATTTCGTAGTACAGGTTCATGCTTCTTTTCTTTTTTTTTTTTTTTTCCATTGTACAAAGTTAACCGAACATATTCATCTGTCATGCTATTCGAAAACTAATTTCAATCGCAATGTCTTACGTGTCGTTCCCTGCTTTCGAATCGTGGACTATTTTGATGAATGAAAACATGAAAACGATTTTTGTCACAGCCAATCAGATTGCTCCACGACAACTCTAACACTTATTCCGAGCATCACATTTTCAGCACGTGTATTTGTTTTGATTTGAATGATCCGAACATAGAAGCGGTACTGAAGGAAACGGACGTAAGCGCATTGGTGACGGAAAAAACAATGGCGAATCTGGGGGGGGAGGGGAGGATGTGAAAATATAACTCACTAGTTTGAAATCGTAAAAGTGTTTTGCTGTCTGTTGTTCCCTTCCGTTTAAATGTATTTTTATTCTTAAATATAATACTTTTTGTGCACTTTTATTTTCTTGCATGGAAAGAGAAATTATAATATAATTGAATCTCCATTTGCAGATATTCCTGTGTCTACGTTTCTAAAAGCAAAAAAAAAAAAAAAGAAAAAAAGAAAGAAAAGAAAAGTCAGTTTCGGAATACAATAATTGAAAGACGTAATGAATTAGACAAATGAAATTTGATATATTAATTTTTATACTTCAGATTTTTGACGAAATCCTCCTACACAGCTTGTCTGCTTATCCATCCACATGAGAACATAATAATAATAATATATAATTTGAGTGGTCTCCTCAAAACTTTCTCGTATAATCTCTCATAAAAAAAATGTCATCCTCTTGAACGCTTTACATGGCACTGGTGTTTGATAAATACGGTGTACAATATTTGATACATAAAAGTTTTTTTTAAAGAAACCCAACGGAAGTAGTCTCCCCAAAACTCTCTAATAAACTTATCATAGTTTAATTCAGTTTAGTTATATTAACGTTCCGTCGTAAAGCAACACGAGGGCTATTTTGGGACGGACCTCGTAATTTGAACCACGATCAGATGACAAGGACGACACTTGAACTGGCACCCCCTTCTCCACACCAGCTGGAGGACGTTTGGCCTGACAGATTTAACGTGCAAGAAACCCCCTCACACGACGGTTCTTCGGTGGATTCCAGTCTCGAACCTGAAACCCTCCGGTTCCGAAGCCGAGACTTTATCACCAGGCCACCGCGGCCCCAATAAACTTATGATGCCGAACGCCTTGGATGGGATTCGCGTATAATAGTTAAAGAAATATTAACTTTTTGCTTGAATTTAGTAATTTTGCTAAAACTATCGTGTCATCTTTGACGAGGTATTTGGCGATTTATTTCTGGAATTGCTTTAATAAAATTAAAAAAAAGAATTTGCGTTTTAAATTTATCAATTTACCAATGTGGTTGATAAATAATGTTTTTAAAGTAGTTGAATACCTTAATGCTCGTTTCAGAATCCTGAGACGATCACTTTTTGGTGATTCTGTTTCACTAAGGGGTGAGACGTGGAAAGACGTGTTCATTACCAGAATTCACTTTATTGTTAAATATAAGTAGTGCTTCTTTTCATGTTTCCTCTTACTCCTATTTTGTCAAATTAAACCCATTCTAACGCATGCGCAAAACCATGGAGGGTTTAGAATCCATGATTAAACAATGCTATGTTTTTATAAAATTCTGCTCTTTAATTATATTTTATTAAGTAAACTACCACTCAGTGAGGAAAAAAAATAACTTTTCGTATAAGACAAGAGATGAATTTATCGAAGATCCGAAAGAAATATTTAATAATTTTTTCCTTTTTACAGTTGATGAAACATTAAATGCCCCAGATGCTTCATATGCACAATTTAGTTGCCATAGTAACTATTTTTAATTCTTTTATATTGTTACGGGTTTCCTATCCTTATTCTAATCCGTGAGTTCTTTTTACTGGTATAGTGCGTGTGTATGGTGTGAGAAGAGATTAACACACAGTGATCAGTCCTTAATAGACGATACAACACAGACGACATTTAGTTACAGGACGAAGACAGGACAATATACAGACGACAAATATTTACAAAAGACAACTATATACAGCCGAGACGAACACTCAGGACAGCACACAGCAGTATTCTACTGCAGATAGTAGCTCACAATAGCAACGGTAGTCCACAGGTAGAAATTCCGTAGTGACAACGTCCGCAGCTCACAAAGCGGCAAGACAGATTTCAGCAGGAGAGGGAATCTTTAAAAGATTCTGTCTACACTCACGTAGGTCTCTCCCAAACAGGCTGAAACTACTCCTCTGTCTCTTCTTGCCTTCGCTGCCGACTCACTACTCCACAGTTCAGGACAGCTCCGTTCCCGACGGCGACACAATGGGCTACGGCACACGACACAGGCTTCGTCAGAATACGTCACACAACGATCAGCAGTCCTCGGTTCATGACTCCTCAGTTCATGACCTCTCAGTTCAGGTCTTCTCGATTCAAGACCACCTTGCTTCTTGTCTTCTCGATTGCACACTGACCGTTCAACTTGTCTTCTCTCTTGATTGATTTCACTCTGCAGCCTGACTGCCTTATATAATGACGGAAGGCGGGGCAAAACCTTCTGGACCAATCAGGAGCATTCTGGATGTATCTCGGCTCCTAATGGACGGATCGGGAAAATTCTCGATGTTTCGGGTATTATCCACTTTGTCGCCAAAGTCACCAAATTCGTCGCTAAGCTCTGGCATCACTGACGTCACACCCATTCACTTTTCACTACAGACTACTGTAAATCTGTCATCATTACGATTACATTATTAGAGCGGGAAAGCAAAACTACACATCCGTAAAAATATTATATACATTTTTAAGAAATATCATGTTTTAAGAAACGTTACTAAAACGTTGTACGAATTTGAAATATTTTTTTACTGATGGTTAATTTGTTGACATAAATGGTATAAAATTAATACAGAAAGTTTTAGTAGTATTTATGCTAAAATAGAAGTATTATACTAGACTTCATAACAAATTTACATTTTGTCCAAACTCTAATATTGCCTTAAGAATAAAGTGAACATATGTATCAATAACTGTAGCAGGCAACTAAAAATACCGACTTCTTGCACTTTCATTTTTGACAATGACGAAAAATTGTCTTAACGATTTGGCTATTTAGGTGAAACTGAAACTGCTGATGAAGTAAAAGCGAAACAGTTTTGCAGATTTAAGCGTTTGAAAAATAAATCGATCTCTCTCTTTCTCTATGTGTGTATGTGTGTGTGTAAGAGAGAAAATTGAAATAAGAATGCTTGCGGTAAGCGATGGTATTTAAATATAAAATATGAAAAAATCAGCTTTATAATTCTTTGAAATCAAACTTTTCAAATTAAGATTTTTTTTAAATAGCATTTAAAGCCAGTAATAAGTCCAGTGAAGAAAAAACCCCCCATTAAACTCATTTGTTAAACTGTTGATCAAAACTGAAAAAAAAAGAATAAAATAATGTGTTAGTATGTTGATATTCGTTTTGTTTGATTGTGCAATAGCATTTTTCTTTTTATGATGAAAGTAATAAAAAAAATGTTGCTGTTGGCAGTTTGCGGTCAGGTGCAGGAATGTTCTTAATTAGTTTCTATTATTTTGCACTATTTGATTATCAACTTTATGTAATATTTATAAACATATGTGTTCATTGCAATTTAAAACTAATTAACTTTTATTTAAAATAAAAAAAATATGCAATCTATTTTTTAAAAATATGTATTTAAGCAGCGACAAATTGTCCTTTTGTAGGAGCATTAGAACTGTTGACACGAACACCAGGTATCTTCTTAAAGAAATTAATTAATAAAGATTTCTAGAAATTGGTATTTTCATTTTTGAACATTTTGATAGTTATACTGAATTACATAAATGTTTAAAATACCTATGTAAACTTATAAATCAGGTATACAGTATTTTAAACAAGCGAATTCGACATCACAAATCCCTAGTAGCACATAAATATTGTATAATATTGATCACTATTCACAATATTATTTAATATTGTAGAATACTGTATAATATCATATAATATCGCTCAATATTGTACAATATAGTGCAACAGACTTTAGTACCTGGGGTAGCAATAAATATTATTCTATTCATAATATAAGTACACAAAAAATAGAGCTTTACATCATTAAACCCGTACTTATTCCTTATAGTTAAAAGTATTCTAATATTTTTATGCTTTTCTTATCCTGTAGATGAGCTCTATGGGGGGTGCACATTGTAATTGCGGATGAGAGGTTTCTGGCATGATGGTTGGTTCTCACCATAGTGAATGGGGGACAGAGTTTTCACTTCAACCTTTCGTTAACAATCGCAAAACCATTTCAATCCAGCAATTCTAAGAGAACTACAAAAAGCAGCTCGGTGACGTCACGGAGATGGCATATTGGATTTCCTCTTGTTGGTCCTCTTGTTCATTTTTCGTTCCAGTGATCCAACGTTCTCATTGTTCGTGAGATTATCTTTTATATTTTGCCAAAATATAATTTTATATACATACTCTTTTCTCTCTCTGCGTGTTGACTCGTCTCCGCATAGGGCATACACGTTTCACTCATAAGCATCTTATATTAGGCCAAAGTTCGCCTATTTACAAAAGCTGCCAAGTACATTTTACTATTTGTCATATTTTAATTAATGTCCTGTCTATAATTCTTATCGTGTTCAATTTTTTAATTCATCTTCTCCAACATTACAAGACTTGGTGGGCGAAAAATACCATCCAAACATTTTTAAATTCTTGAGATCTACTGACTTTTTCTCTTGCATTTAGCAATTTTTTTTTTTTTTTTTGATTATGCGGAACATTCCTTTATCAAGTTCATGTGCATTGCATTATTATATGAATCATTATTTTAAAGTTGCCAAAGTCCTTTTTTAAGTCATATTTTCGCAATTTTATCTTTACACCTCTGTGTTTATAATTTCATAAGAGAGTGTCACTTTTTAAAAAATATCTTTTATCCGCTTACCATTTGATTGGAGCAGTATGGCCAGATTTGGCTTTTGGGTCATATAATCAAACCAACCAACCAACTATGTGTGTGTTTTATATTTTTCAGGACTGCTATGGATGTGGCCGCCAATGATGCCTAGATAGAAATTAGAACCTTCTTTATGTGAAACTTCTGGACAAGTTTTATTCGGAATTCCTCCAACGAGGACACTTACATTTTCTATATTTACATGATATTTATATGCAAGTAACTTTCGTTTTTGCTTTTTCTCAGTCAGTACATACTGTTCATCAGTTTAATCTGAATTCGTATAACTATACTTTAAAATGTGATTTGTGTTGACTATAAATTTTTTCTGTTATACTTTCCAAATACCAAAAAATGACTCACAGCCCTAAAATGGAGCATTCCATCAGAGATATTAAGATACATCTGAAAGAATGACAGTGCATGTAAAAAGCATTTCTCAGATACCTCTTTGTTACATGTCAAAAATTATTAGCAGATAAAGTTAAAATCTTAAATAATAAAGCTTTTTTTATTTTGCATTTGAAAGAATATTATGTTACATCTATGTTAAACTGATCAGTAAATGATGTATTTTAATATATTGTAAAATTATATGAATTTTTTATGACTAACTTCCACATTTTTTTGAAAAAGAATATATGAATACAAAAATTGCTGGTGTTTTGTGCAAAATAAATGTGGATTCTTTTTTATTATTATTATGAAGAGCACAAGGAGGAAGTGCAACGATTTTTTTTTTTTCTTTTTTGTTAGGATGATGATAAAAAATAAAGCAAAAATGAAGAATTGTGATTTAAAACTCAATTTATTTATTTAAAAAATTGAAATATTTGTCACATTTTTTAGAATATTGCTTATTTGTGATATTTAATTATATATGCTCAATAAATTTGTTTTATAACATTTTAAGTCTGACATTTATTATAACAGTTTAGTACGAAGCTAAATAACATTTTCCCTCTGCAGTTACAAAAAAAAAAATGATAATTAACTTTACAAAGGAATTTTCTTTACTCTAATTGCATTCCATAAATTTTTATATCTTTAAAAAGTGCATAAGAAATTAGGAAAAAGGAATTTTTTACTTCAAAATATTTTGAACAGATGATACAAAGTTAAATTAATCTCCCTAAAAAGTAATTTTCTGGGGTTAGCTTATTACAGATCATATTTGACAAAAAAAAATTTGAGAAAATTATATAAAGGAATAAATTTGAAAAATACTTTACACTTCTTAAATTTTTTATCCTTTTATTTTAAAATATTCATACTCTACGAAAGGGATAGTTATTTTCTGTTCATATATAAAAAAAATAATATGATTTCATTTGAAATAAACGCAATACTTTATAATGGAATTTTTACATGTTTTAAATTATTAGTTGTGTACAAAAATTAAATCTCAAAAATGTGAGGAACGAATGCTGAATTAGAATTTTTTGATAATAGCCATGGAGTGGATTATTCACATAAATGAAAAAGAAACAAAACTAGCTTAAAATTTCAGTCATCGATATCTAAAAACAAGTGCAAAATCTACTCCAATCTATTGAAAAAAATTGAAGGACTTCTTACATTGATGATTAAATAATTATGCTAAATTAACGATGCTTAAAAAAATTTCCATTCCTTAATTTCATTCTGTCGAAACATGCTAAAAATTTAGAAAAAATAACGATAGTAATAGCAAATTGTTTTTACATCGTTGTCATGGCGACAGGCATCCTCTCCTGTCGTGATGACGTAGTCCAGTTAGCTCAATTGTGGGAAGTTAGTGGTACTACTGTCGATGGGGAGCGTGATGTTAAAAAAGTTGCCTCTGTTTCTCTCCTTCTCTGTGGTTCTGACCACTTTTAAGAATAAACAAAAAAGCTAGGTGGTCCGGGTTCTCCCATCGATGATGGGATGTACTTCTTTAAGGAAGGGCAGTATTGTGGTCGGTGATAGCCCTTAGGTCTCAATCACAGTTCCAATCAGTGTTGCTGTTACGACTGTCTCCAGCATTACGATTTTCAACTTTTTTCTAAGTCTATGAGAAAATTTTAAGTGCAGCATATTACAAACACATCAATTTGTTAGTCACTTCCCAATTGAAATGTGATTGAAGTCCATACCAATTTGCAATTAAAATGGAGAATATTGTTTCACTCCCAACATTCCAGGTAGCACAGTCTGTTGCACTATATTTTACAATATTGTGCGATATTAAATATATTAAACAATATTGCGAATATTGATCAATGTCATTCAATATTGCAAAATATTTGTGTGCTACTAAGGATGTTAAGAACTATTTGTAAGTTAGAATGAAATATGAATCAATCGTCTCTTTTGCTTACTGAAAATGAATCAGTATGAAAAAAAAAAAAAACGTTTTGAAAAAAAATATCGACAAGTTTCTCTATTAAAAACAAGAAGAAATGATATATATATATATATACATATATATATATATATATATATATGTATATATGTATATTAATGTCCTTAAATATCTCTTTCTCTATCTGAATATCTACAGTAACCTTCAAAATATTCAAATTGGTCTTTTTATTTATCTACGTTTAGGTAATTGAATGAGTTATGAAAATTTGACTATTATTATTTTATAAAGAAAGAATTTTGGAAGAAGTGCCAATCAGTGCTGGAAATTTTCCAAAGGCTGATGGGCTTAAAGAATAATTTAAAGATTTCCCTAAAATAAGGATTTATTCGTACAAGATTGAAATGCATTTTTTTAATTTGAAAGTCATGAATATTTTACCGAATAACATTCAGACTTGATGATTTTTTAAAAGGATCCTTCATTGATTGAAACAAAACAAAGCATTGATATTTAAATCTTTTTGAAAGTAAAACTAAAAACTGAATTTTATGAGGAACCAGAGAAATTTTTATTAAATACTACTCTGAAATACTGTACAAATAATTGAAATAAAAATTCTGTAGTATACCTAAAACTTCAAAGCTGAACGATTTTATTTTCTGTACTGATATTTTTTTAACCATGTTTGGTTATTTACAATACGCTTTAAATGAAAATATGTAATAATATTCGAAACTTTGTCCATGATCATCCATATCAAAACTGAATATTAAAATTAGATTGAAAGAAAACATTAGCAGCATCCTTCATTCCGATTTGTTCCTCATAAATATAAAATAATTAAAACTGCAGACCTCTGTTTATTGATCTTTACTATTTTAGGTTTATTTTTACTCCTGTAAGTCGAATAATTTAAACATTAAAAAGAAACTGTCACAGTTCCCCAAGCAGAAGTTGAGATATAGTATTCTGTATTGAAGCAAACCAAAAGGATGGAAATATTTTTAATTCCTCTCTCCGTTTGACAGGGAGTTGGGTATTGATAATTTTTACTCCATTCATCATTTTACCTATTCAATTTCCATATACATATAGTAATTTCCAAAATATTAAGGTCTCGGCGTCGGAACCTGAGGGTTTCAAGTTCGTGACTCGATTCCACAGAAGAGCCGTAGCGTAAGTGTGTCTGGTGCACGTTAAATCCGTCCTGGCCAAATGTCCTCCAGCTGGTGTGGTTTGGAAAGGCAATGTCAGCTCAGGTGTCATGGTAGTCATCTGACTGCTGTTCAAAACTACAAGGTCCGTCCCAAAATAGCTATAATGTTGCTTTTAAATAGGACGTTATTATAGCTAAACTGAATCAGAATATTCCAGTTATAGTGAACTTGGGATCAGTTTCGGCATACACTTTCAACTGTCTTGTTATCTTCTTGAGACACCAGCGACATCGCCTTAAACTGAAATGCAAATAAGATTTCACTTTATTTTGATTATTCTATTTGACTTTTCTCAAAATGATAAAAGATATTCAATGATCAGGAGATAAATTTTTAGGAACAGTGCAGTTAACTAAAACATGCATTTTTTAATATAGAAATATATAGTTGAAAATGATATGCCGTGGCAAAAGGGGAGAGGTATATATATTATGAGAAATGCTCATTTACAAAGTGCACTAAGTGCTTCTTTGCAGCAATATTTACAGTAAATGCTTAAAATTGCAACCATCAACAAATATACATTTTCATAAAGTCATAAAATCCTAAAACTGTTTGGCATTTTGTGAAAACTTGAAACCACAAGTCGAGCAATGGCATAATGCTATACATATGAATTATGATAGATAGTCACCAAATGTGGCTGTTCATTTAATTTTGGGAACCATTATGCTTTTTTTAAGATGAAAAGTATGCTAAATACATCAAAAAGTTAGATTCTATTCGTTTACCAAATGATTTGATATTTAATAAATTTGTGCTAATGAATTTTTATTAGAATTGTTTCAATGTTTTGACAAGCTGTTCAAAGAAAGGATTCGAAAACATCAGTTTGGAAGCGAATTCAATCCTTGTAATTCGAATTCAGTAATTGTCTTAGAAGATGGATTCTGTTTTTGAGTACTGCTGGGATTCATTTGGATAAAAATATCTTCATCATAACTCCCTTTTTACAGAAATTAACAATATATCAACAGCCTTCTGTAGAACATTCGATGGGAGCTCAGCCACATCTGGCCACCTACTGGTGGAAAATGTAATTTCCATTTAGTTAAGGAAGCTGCGCACTGTATTCAACCCAACTGATACGGAAGTTTGTTTATACATGCTCTGTTTGGTCAGCTAGACGTAAAAAAAATTGTATTTATACGTGTCATAAGATAAATGTACGAGTAATTTCATCAAGTATTTATCTTCGTGATTGTGGAATCTTGTATTCAAACAAACCGAGTTTGACATTTGTTTTCGGAAGTTGATGTAAGTAGAGTTCCATAATAAGAGAAATTTTAATTTATTAGAAAAAGGATTGAAAGCATATCATTAGGTTTAAAGCAACACATCTTTTACGCCTATGTGATTTTTTAAAATAAATATTATGCAGTTTGTGAAAAAGATAATCAAATAATTGCCGATTTATTTCTAAAAATGTTTTAATTCTCGAGAATGGTTTGATTTTTAATTTTATTAGAAATATGTAAATAATACGGCCTACATTCTATTATATATGTGCATATGTTATGTCAAATGTTACTCTTAAGGGATTGTGTTCGATCGTAAAATTTATTTAATATTCCAAGAGGATACGTGTCTTATAACGGTTTATTTTTGTCCTTTCATACACAGTTAATTTCTAATAGAAATTGTTAACATTAGTCTATTTTGATTAATCGTGAAGTTTAAAAAAAAAAAGAATTGTATGTAATATATAAATATTGATATTTTTTTTATTAGTAACTCCAATACATCTTGTGGTATGCGAGTAACAATCGAAAAGCTGATTGTTATGATTTTTCTTCATCTCGAATAATTTTATTGGATATGTAACATTTTAATGCAGAAATTAATTTTTTATGTGTGTGTGAATCGCAATATTTGAAAAAAAATTATAAGATCGAAAATAGTATAATGTTCCTTTAATTTTATGTAAAAATTTGGAATAGCTTTCATTGTATGATATTTAATGATATAATTTGCTACGGCAATTTTAATAAAACTTTTTTATCTCCTTTAAGTGAAAAAAAAAGTTATTTAAATTTTAGGCGAATGTTTCAAAAATTTGTTTATGTAGAATTTCGTAAACGCTTTTTATTGATAATGTTTTATAATCATTTTCTGTTATGTAACTGTTTTCATTTTCTAAAACTTATAGATTCTGCCCTTAGGATATGCTGTTTTATTTGCTAATTTTTGTTGATGGCATATAAACTTTTGTTTTAATAAATGTATTAAATATTTTATATATAATGTTATGAAATTTAAAAATATCATAATTCTGTCTTTTTATAATTTTCTACTATATATCTTTCAAATTAAATATTATAATAGAAAAGTATTTAGTGAGGAATAATTAATTTTCTTTAAAATTGCTTCAAATCACTTTGTAATTTGTCAATTAAAGAATTATTTTAAAAATATGTATTAAAAAGTTAATATTTGTAGAATATTAATTCATTTTTCACATTTATATATAATATGTGTGTGTTTCAGATTTTTAAATTTAGTTATATTATATTTTTTATTATTGATCTAAAAGTATTAGTGTTAATTCTGGTTTGAATGTTTACTCCTTTTTATCTTGAAATAGATAAAGATTCCAAATATAGTACTTGCAGTGATAGCAATTCTCGTTGAAAAAGAGAAATCTATCTGTTGTATGTTTCTTTTCATAAACTGAAAAGCATATGTGTATATCTTTTCAGAAATTAAATCTTTTAAGCATGTAAATAATTTATAAAATATTTTAGGAATATTATTTATCTGCTTCAATCTGTCTTCTTATACTTATTTGAGAAGTTCTGATTTTTTTTTTCAGGGGTTGATTGTTGTTCAGATCCAGAATTTTCTATTTTAAAATTTATTCAATTGAAGAAAAAAAATTAACTTTGTTTTAGATCAAAAATATTATGCATAGATTAATTTATAGCAATGATGTTTTAATCAATTATGGAAAATCTTGGAACTAGCTATTAGAAAGCTAATTTTTCTCATTAACAGAAATGCAAGTAAACTTTTTTGTATTAAAGTTCCTTCGTGAGAAATTGCTCAGAATTTTTCAAATTAATATAGAAATATCTTGTGGATTTATTTCTATTCCATGAATAATCTGTGCAATTTCAAACTTTCAATACCTTTTAATAAAATTATATCTTATCTAATATCTGTCTTAAAGGATACTGTCTTGAATGAAATCCATTTGATCACATTGAACTGGTAATAAAGTATATTTAAAAGGATCAGATTTCATCTCCTCACTGCCTGAAAAAAAAAAAAAAAGAAAATTGAATGTATAAGTTACTTTTTCTCATATATTAAAGAATGTGTTAAAATGAATAATTTTACAAATTTTTCAATTTTTTATCCAAAAATTTATAATATTTGTTTTACAAATTAAATTCTTTAAAAGTAAATATGTTTGTATGTCTAGAAATATGTATTACTACAATACTTTAAGTGAATATTATATTAGGCTTTTATAACATTCTAGATTTTTGAACTGAGATTGCAGTCACCTCCTATTTCGTTTCTTAAATATAAGAAAGTATAATATAAAAAGAGATTTAAAGATTTTGAGTTTTTTCAACTGTTTAACATCAATTAGTTCTGAAGAAAACTGTTTTCTTTTGAGATTAGACTCCTTAAAATCTCTTCTTTTTGAGAATATCTTTTCACAGTATTGATTATAAATTAATATGTAATAATCTATCTTCTTTTGGACTGGTTTTTCATAAAATCTTTAATTTTTTTCGCACATATATAAACAAAATGAAGAGCTAAAGAGGTACAGATATCATATATTCAATTTTATAGTATAGTATGATAATTTAAAAACAAATTTAAAGTCTATTAATGATTCTAAAATTGTTTATTTTAATCCTAAAAATAATGAAAGCTTAATTTAAACTCTTTGTTTAACAAAAATGACCAAAGCTATAACTAGTTGAGAAAAACAATGTGCAAATAAAAATTGTAGTAATGATTAGTATTTGGCCTTCTAAATAATATGTTCTGAGTCGATAAAACCTATCCTCTAGTGCAAAGTGAGATTAATGAATTAGTAGGTCATCAGTTTAAATGAACTTGAAATTGTGCAGTAACGGATATTCAGTTTAAGTAAATGAAAATTTGTCCTTAAATTTTGAGATGTGTGGGGAATAGAATTATATGGTTAATTTGTTATGGCTAAAATATTTGTCATTACTTATCAAAGAGCTTTAGTGAGTCGGATATTTAAAGTTTTTTTCAATGTTTAACTGCAACTTAAATTTATTTTGTTTTCATGCTCTTGCCCTATTTCAAACTTATTCAGATTTTATCTTTAGAAGTTATTCCGGGTCGATCTTATTTTAGCCCACCTTTAGCGAATAATAAGAATTTTTTTGGCGAAAGGTAAGAAATCTTTTTTCTTAACCTTTTAATTCAAATACTTTCAATTTGGCGAGATTTTGAAAAAGTCGCCAGAGGTGGGCTAAAATAGGATTTTACCGTTATTTCCTTTTAATTTTAATGCCATTATGAATACTTTACTTTGTATGAATAAATTTTTCTAAAATGTATTATGATTTCATTGTTTCATAATTTTTCTATCTTTTCTATAGATTAAAATATTTGAAATAAGTTATTAAAACTGAAAGAAAATTCATTTTTCAAATTGTTTTAAGATACTTTCGATCTACTGAAAATGAACTGAATCTATTTAAACTGTAGGTAACAAAAACGATATTCTATTTTGTAAAATGTTGTGCCACATTAATAATAGGGTTTTTATCAAGAACAATGGAACATATGCTGAATTCAGGACATTTTTACTTTCTGAAATACTGATTAATAAACCTCCATCTTTTATTTATTATTATTATTAGTTTTAATACATAGACATTTTAATTAAACTTATATACATATCTTACATTTCAAGCAGTTGTTTTATGGTTTTTGTAATTTCATCTTTTTCCCCTTAAAATTTTTTTGACTTGATTAATTTATTGTGATTTTTCTTGAAAGATATTTTTGAATCATGCAGCAATTTAACTAGTTTTTTCAGTATATATGAGGGAGTAAACATTTGGCCATTACATGATAAAATTCATGGAAGATTTTTTTTTATCTGTAATGGTATTATCTGCAAGTGTAAATTATCTTAAACTATTGGTTATCAAATATTTTGAACAAGACATTAATCTTATCTATTTAGTTTAAAATTCCAGCATCTGTTGTTTTCCAAGTGACATAATAGTATACTGTTTACTTTTAAAAAGAAAGATTGTGGATTTCTATTTGGAAGAAGTAATCTAATTTGAGATGTATGTATCTTTAAGGATTTCTTAAAATATTTTTTAGTTTTTAACATTTTTTTATAAAGTTAGCTAAAAGCTATTGTAAGAATGTTACGTTGGTTTTTTTAAAAGTATTTACAGCTATTTATTTGATAATTGGTATGTTTTTATACTTAATTTTCATTTTATAGTTTTTTATTTGCCATTTTGTTTTATTGGGTTTTTTTTTTAAACTTAATAGGCTGAAAAATATGTGGAGATATTTATAATACTGCCAAATATAAGATGTATATTATTTTAGGATGCTGCTGTATGTTCTTAAATCATTTTAATGTTGGGCAAGAGATTTCATTCTATAAATATTGGTTATCATGCTGTCTTAAGAATAATTAAAATTATTTCATTAAAAGTGTTTTTTTTTTCAGTAATAAAATAAATATAGTTCAATTATTATTTTTCTTTTCAGTTCTAAATCAGAATCATGGCTGAAGATTTTGATCCCTGTGAATGCATTTTCTCTCATGAGGGAGCAATGCGAAGGCTAATATCTTTGGTAAGTTTTATGGTCTTTGATTTAATTACTTGATAATTTCCTGAAGAGACTTTTGCTTATTGGATTGTTTTCAAAATTTCAGCTGCGAAATTCTCAAGCCTATTGCACACCTGAAGAGTGCTTCACAACTCGTAAGTTTTCCATTATATTAAATTTCTGAAAATGTATATTGGCATCAAAGTGATGTGTAATGTTTTAGAAAAGGAAAAAAGAAGCAGTTTGTACTTTTGCTGATATCTATAAATGATTTCTTCTTTTTTATATGTTGCCAAATCAATGTAGTTGATGGCATGTATTATTTTAAAGGTATTCTTGATTGCTAGATTACAGATTTTTGAAGTATTAAACCTTTTTTATGCAATTCAGATCTTGTAACAGATGGATCAATATTTTTTTTTTTTTTAAATGTGGCTCTATTAGTTTCCTTAAGGGGAAGAAAATATTTTAAGTGCTGATACTTCTTTTTACAAAACTAACATTGATATCTTTGACTTCTATTCCCAGTATGCTTCTCCATGAAAGAAATTCAGTTACCTCTAGATTTAAATAAAAGACAATTAGTAATTTAATCTAATATCTCCATTTATAAAAGTTATCAATCTTTCAAAAATCTAATATTTTATAAAGAAATAAAATAAAGATGTGTAAAAAAAATGCTATTTTTAAATTTCATTATTGTTTATAATTAATACTTAAATCCACATTGCACTTGAAAAAGTTTCACATCAGTGTTGTAGAATAAAAAACAGTAATTTTCTAATCTATAATGAGACTGAGTACAAACTTTATATTAATATTTGTACTTTAATTACAAGATCAGTTTTATTATACTAGTTCCAAACCTTCCAACTACTACAGAAATTAGGTGGAAACTGTGCTGTTACAGATATATTGGGGAAACTACCAAAAGAAGGGGAAAAAAACTGAAATATTCTCTCTTGCATTCTCACTCAAACCAGTATTGCTGGTTAGCAAAAAATTTCAAAAGAGAAATGTTGTTCCTATATAAATGGAAAAACACAAGAGTCGCTTGTTTTTCCATTATTCATTATTGCCCTATTTAATATTATATTGTAATTGCCATATTAAATGGTCTGGCAATAATAAATAATTTTCCATTGTTCATTATTGCCAGACCATTATTATTTTCCATTATTGCTACAATGTTAAACTGAAAAATGATGACTTAAAAAAATTACAAACACTTACCATTTAATGAAAAATGGTAAATGTCTGACAAACAGTGTTAACTTATTTGATCAACAAAATGATATTTGTGTGTTTTTTAAGTAAGATTATTTCACCAATTATAGTCAATTATAAATATCTGTTAAATAATTTTGAGGGCTGTTTCAATTAAAATTCTTTTTAAGTATCTATTCAATAATTTGGATACTTATTATATGTATTGTATCTGTAATATGGATGACTGGATAAGCAAGAGGGTTAATAGTTCTTTCATCCCTCCCCCTTTTTTATAACCCTTTACAACTAATGAGCAAAGAATGGGGACAAATTACTTTGCCTGCAAAAGAATATCTAGAAACTTTCTAATTTAATAGTGTTAGTGCCTTGTGCTTGTGTTTTAATCTTGAAAATAAGGTTTTTTTAGGAAATATAATTTTCAAGCATCTCTTGATACTAGAATTTTTTTATTCTATTAATTTTTTTTGACAACTTTCCCCATAAGCAGCACTCTTCAGGTATTTAATCACACATCTCATTATAAAATTCCAGTGAATTAATCTTTTGATTTGTTGGTTTACATCTTAATGATCTTACGGTTGATTTTTGGATGCTTTGAAGCTCAAAATTAAAAGTACTGTAGAGAATTTAGCTTCGAAAGATTATACTAATAGCTACATAAGGTTAGAGTAATGAATTGTTAAATATGCAAATAGATTAAATTAAAAATTCAGATGAAGGAAAAATAAATTAAATTTTTATTTAAATAAATACCTTATGACGGAAGGGAGAAATGTCAAAGAATAATTTAGATAAATATTGACTTTTAAAATTTTTAATTAAAAAAAAAAATTGAGAATTTGAAAATTATTTTAGTTTAATTTAGATTGCTTTATATAAGCACAATTCTTAATAACAGTCAAATTATATCAATAAATTATTTTTTATATATGTTTTAAAAATTAACAATAGCATGCTGATATCTTCAGCACATAGACTAGAACTGAAAAGGCGTTATGCATAACTTGTGCTGTAAAGTTTTTTTCCCCCGTCTCCATTAGCACCAGGCCCTGTTGTCTCAGAAACTGGAGGTTCTGATGGAACTCTAATGATGATGTGCATGGGATGGGTACTATTGGCACTGGTGCTGTTCTTCATGCGCCCAGCATCCCTTGCATTGGGAGGTGACGAAAAGCCCTCCAACAATCAAGTAAATATTTTTCCTCAATTATTAGATTAAATATTTGTTGCCATTTATAGTCAGTTTTTTAAAAAAATTGCCATTAAGTGTATTAATTTAGATTAAAAGTTTTAATTGCTTATATTTTTCATAGTCTATTTATCCCAAATTATTGTTTAAAAGACACCTCTTCCTAAACGGTGTTTTAATATTGAGAGAAAAAAAAATTGTTGTAAAAACTAATTTTTTGTTGTAAAAACTGAATGTTTAAACATTAAATCTACTCTTTATCAAACCATTATATGTTCCTTATTTTCAACAAGCATTTTGCCAATACATTTTCATGTGCATCCTTCCTTTTTTGTGGATTATCTTTAGAATTTGCTGAAGCTACAATATCTTCTCTCCAATATTAGAAGTTATTATGCTGTCCATTTCCAAAGATAATTAAAATTTACTATAAAATATCTCTGAAATTATATGTATCTCCACAGAAAATGTTGAATCCATGTAATGTATTAATATTATATCTTAAAGAGACATTGTCTTTTACTATGGTTTTCTCATGACTTTATATTAAAAGGAATTATTGCAAACAATTACAGTCTATTATTTTGGAATGTTAATTTACCAAAGTGAAATCTTAAATTATAGAATAAAAGAGTGAAGTTATATCAATATTTATTCTTTTGAAATAGGGAGTACTTTAATTAAGAGTTGTAGTTAAGAAAGCAGTAGTTGATCATTTTGAAGAGGATTGTGAAATTTGTTTGTGAAAGCAACAAGTTGAACAATGGAAGTTTCTGTAGCTTTAATTTGAAAGGTATTTGGAAAATGGTGTAGTATATTTCAGCAATGATACTTTCTCTTATTGATAATAAATTGTAATTCATAGTGTAGTTAAGTTTTGATCCTTATTATTTTCTTTCATTCCTTTGCTTTTTCTACGGTTTAAAAATATTTCAATAATTAACTATATTTGTATACAACTTATGATAAAACTTGTGGAAATTTATGCTTGGTTATCAATTCTGAATCTTCTGCAACCAATTTAAGATTAATAATCATTATTTGCCCCTTAAAAAGGTATTCTTTTTTTTATTTAAAATAAATTTTTATGATAAAAGATTTTAAATATTTTTTGTTCCATTTTCTTTTATTGCTGCCGAACATGCTTCCAGGCAAACATAATTTCCATTTGTTGCCTTCATGTTTTGAGGTTCCAAAAACCTCAAGTGAAAACATCATGTCTCATATGATAATAAAGCATAGATGTAGATTAATATGAAATGAAATTAATTAATCCAGCATTTGGATATTGTTAATAAAAAGCACTAATAAAAGTAGTTTTCATATTTAGTATTGCCAAAATTTCAGCAATTGTCGTCAATGTATTAAATTATTTTGTAGCCTCAGAATTAACTGTTATCATCTATTTCAGCAGATAATATACTCTAGTATAAAGAAATATTCTACATGGATAAAATATATTTATATATAAATGTATAAAATATTCCTTACTACATATATATTTTCTCTTTTAGGGACCTAGTCAACCACCACCAGATAGTTCAGTGCAATAAAGTTGATGCTATACAAGATGTTTTATATTTGGCTTATTGATATGTTTTCTGAAAGGTCTTTCTCAAAAACAGTCAGTAAAATGCCAAAGCAAAATATGCATTTGTGTATTATTATTATTGTATCTTTTGTTAAATACTAAAGAGTTAATTAGGTTTACCTTTCATTGTTTTTGTTTGACTGATATAACCAAAGCACATTCCATTTCTTTGCACATTGGTAACATTTATTCAGGCACATTTAAAACTGACATTTTTATTTTTTTGCATTAGTTTTGGCATTTTACACATGATCCAATATTTTACCTCTGTTGCTCGTATGGAAAAGAAAATTTGCAGTTTCAAGAAATAGCCCTAAATTAATTTTTTGGTATTGATGTTGTTATAAAGAATCACTTATTATTAAAAAAAAATGGCAGTGTCTATTAGAAACAAGTATGTATTTTTCATGTAATCAACTTTGGCATGCAAATAACATTTTTATGCATGGGATTTTCTCGTTATCCTGGTGTTTGCAAATAACATTGTTGATGCATTTCTCGTATTTCCAGTTTTACATTCCCACTATATCACTAAGCACATGATTGTTACAGAACTAAGCAAGATATTGTAAATGTGAAGTTTAATGTGGATTTTATTAAATTTTAATTCAGTTTGACATCCAATTTTAAATAACATTCATCAAGTATAAATAACGAAAGAAAATGTTGACAGTCCCAAGAAACTAAAGTATTATTTTATTATTTGGCAGTTGAACTTACTATGATGTGAATCAAAGCATGCTTGTTTTCCCTTTTAAGTGTAATTAATGAAGTGCAAACAAATTATTGAACAACTTTTCGTATGAATATTGTATATTTGTATAATACTTCTAAAAGCTGGAATTTTAGTGTTCCTGTTATGATATTGTTTTGTTTTTCAGAGTTTTAATTTATCTTTGTGTAAAATATTGAAATTTGCTTTTGATTAATTTTATCCTCTTTCTTGTATACACAGTCAAATTAATAAAGTAGTTGGGGAAAGTTGTGTACTGATTATTTGAATATTTTTTCACAAATTACTTTTCATTTAATATTTTAAACAAAAGAGAAATTTAGTGGGCGATTTATATTATCAAATTGATCCAAACAATACTTTTTGAATTTCAAAAAAGTTAAAGTTTATGATGTGTATTTTATATATGTAAGTGCAAGAGTTTAGTTCAGTGCTTAAAAAGTTAAATTTAATTGATTTATTTTAATTACTAAAAATTACTGTAGAAGGTTTTTACAGTTATACGGTCTTTTATAATTTAAAATTATGTGAATATAGTGCACAAGACTGTACACATAAACACAACGGTGAAAACTGGATCAATTATATGAAATCAAATCAGTATTACACAAGAATATATTGATAGGAACATCAAAACATATGCTTAACCCAATTATGTCTACTGTTCCATTTTTGGAACACCCCTCACATAAAAGTTATTTTTATTACATTTTTTTTTACCTAACATATAGAAATTTCATGCAAAAATTCCATTTTTTTAACCTTAGCATAAATGGGTTAAATATATATGGTTAAAATTTAATTGATTAAAAAGCATTAATCCAGTCACAGATGTTACTAAAATAGGCTGAATTTGAACAAGATTGCTGAAATAATAGTATCTTGGAATTCTCGCACAACTTTGCCACGTGACCTTTTAAACTCAAATTGCAGGTTTCTGTCTCAATCTTTTGATTGTTTGCCAATGAATGTTTGTAATGCAGATAATCTCATCAAAAACTGCAAAAAAGATTGTGAAGAGATAGCCTGTAATGTTCATATAATTAAGATTACGAAAGTAGCTAGGAAAATGAAGCCAGAGCATGCAATTTTGTAATTAGTATTGCAAATATGTCAAATCGGAGCAAATCCATTTAAGAGTTGACAGTCCCTTGGGTAGTTTTCTATGTATGTGGTAGCTTCAAAATCAATGACTTGAACAAATGTGTTCTTGTCACTAAAATTATAAATTTGCACTCATCTGGTGACTAAAGAGATAGACTCCATACTTGTTTCTTTTAGTTATTTTGAAGAACAAACAATTAGTATTATTTCTATTATATACTATTAGTATATATTCAAACTATTTTATTAGTATATGAGATGGGGAAAGTCCTATGGTTTTCAAAAAAAAAAAAAAAAAAAATTTTATAGTTGACCTTTTTTCATAATAATTGATAAATACAGTGGTTTTCGATAGGTTTAACAATCTGTAAATCCATAATGTTCTCTGGAAATTCTGTTCAATAACAATAACAGAAAAATTAAATTATTATCCACTTTAACATTTTGATTGGAGAAAGAAAGTTAACTGGAAGATCTTGAAGCTAAGTTCTGTTACATGAACACTTGTCGAAGTAAGAGACCAAAATTGTGAATTCACTTTTTTAAAAAAAGTTGATCATCCATTTATTTAATTCTTGCAAGCTTAGGGGACCATTTTTGTATAAAATTTCAATCAAAATTCTTAATGCATAATACATTATTTTTTCATTTAACAAGTAATTAAATTTCCCAAATGAGATATAAAATAGCACTGCTACATTTCTATTAATCTTGCACCTACTTTGCAATTTATAAATATGAACCTAACTAATGAAATCTCATTTGCAGACAAAATGTAACATTCATATCTAATTAGCAATTGTGTATTATTTAAAGCAGTATTGTAACCATATTTTTGTTGAAGAATCAGCGTGTTCAAAATAAAATTGAATGCAATACAATTCACATGCATTATGTAAGCAAGCTAATAGCATGTTAGCTAGATTGAAACATGATAAAATTTAAGAGAATGGCTATTATAATCATAGCATAATCCGGTTTAATTTCTTATAATATATTTATTTTAATAGGATTTGCTTATAGATTTCGTTAAAACCGGACATTATCATTACAATGATGACAAAGAAAAGGAAATTAGAATAAGATCTTCACTTCTTCAAAATACTAGATTATTTTTCTTAAGCACTTTTTCATTAAACGATAGAAGAAAAATCAAAATTGATGGGGGTAGGGGGAAACCATTTGATGGTTGGTTGGTTGGTTTTTATGGCGCAAGGACCAAATATGATCATACTGCGCCAAACATTTGTTAAACATGGCGTTCGTATTAAAAGTTTAAGGCATTTAAAGGGGAAAAAAATTAAATCTGATGTAAAATTTTAATATCTTTTAAAAAAGCAAAGATATTTGAATGAGGGTTATCTCCTAAAATGTCATTTAAGTTAAGAACAGTCGTTCCAAAATGAACTTGTCGTTGTATACTAAAATCACGGCATTCACACAGAATATGTCTGACTGTTAAAACAGAATTGCATTTATTACAAAGTGGTGCATGATCAGAGTGCAAAAGATGTTTTTGAGTCAAATAAGTGTGGCCTATTCGAAGTCTCGTAATAATAACATCTTTCTTTCTAGTCACAATTTTATTTTTGAAGCCTTTGACAGATGGCTGTATCTGAAACAGTTTATTTGTATACAGATTTTCCCATGTAGATTGCCAGAATTTATTTTGAATTATTTTTATTACTTGTAAGGCATCGGATAAGGGAACAAAATTTTCTTTTAGCAGAGTTGGGCTTTTTGCTGCCTTGTCAGCTTTTTCGTTTCCTAAGATTCCGACATGGCCAGGAATCCAACAGAACTTAATTGTAAAATTATTTTTTAGTGATCTATATATGTGAAAAATATTTTGTACTAAGGGATGGCTTTCCGATGACACATTTTTAAAAGCTGCAATACTACTTTTAGAGTCAGTATATACAATAAATTTAGAGGGGGTTAACGTTGCAATCTTTTGAAGGCTTAGATATATTGCATAAAGTTCGGATGTGAAGACAGAACAGAAAGGATGAAGTCTTTCTGATATGATTACATTACGAAAAACTGCTGCTGAACCGACATGATTGCCATATCGTGAACCATCTGTATAAACAGCTTGAAAGGAATGATACTGTTGTCTGTGTTCATAAAAAAATTTCTGAAACATCACGTCTGATGTTGATGGTTTCAGAAAGTGTATAAAATCATCGACAAAATCAAAAGATAATTCCTGCCAGGAAGGTGGACCGTTAATATTTACAGCAACCGGGAAGTCTTCAATTTTGAATGATCGCAAAATCTCTCCAACACGGAATCCAAAAGTTGGAGTAAAAGACAATTTCCTAGAGAACAACGAGCCGTATATAGGATTGAGAACTCTGTTGCACAGTGGATGGTATTCAACACTTTTAATTTTATAAAAGTAGGATAAACAAAGTCGTTTCCGCCTAAGTTCCAAGGAGGGCTCACCACTTATAACTTGTAAACTCTGAATTGGTGATGTTCTAAAAGCTCCTGTAGCTATACGAAGTCCTTGATTATGCACTGCATCCAATGATTTCAAGGTAGATTTGGCAGCTGAACCATAAATTGGTGCTCCATAATCAAGCTTCGAGCGTATCAGCGATCTGTAGATCTTAAGCAAAGAAGTTCTATCTGCTCCCCAAGAGGTATTTGATAGGACTTTTATAATATTTAGCTTTTGAAAGCATTTTCTTTTCAAATTTTGAATATGCGAACGAAATGTTAGTTTATTATCTAATATGACACCCAAAAACTTTTTCTCACTAACGGTGGGAATAACCGATCCATTAAGTCGAAGCTCTGGATCTGTATGAAGCCCACGTCGCTTGCAGAAGTGAACGCTAACTGTTTTCTGATGAGAAAAAACAAATCCATTTTTCGAAGCCCAGTGTGACATACTGTTTATGGAGGTTTGTAATTGTTTTTTAATGAAATCCAAACTTTCACTAGCACAATGTATTTGGATGTCATCGACATAAAGTGAAGTATGTACAAAAGGTGCTACATGCGAAACAATCCCATTTATTTTTATGATAAACAATAAGACACTTAGTACACTACCTTGAGGAACGCCTTCATGCTGAATGAAAGGATCTGATAAAACATCTCCAACACGAATTTGAAAAGTTCTTGTACTCAAAAAGTTTTGTACAAAAATTGGTAGATTCCCTCTTAAATTCATGTTAAATAAATCTTTTAAAATGCCATAACGCCAGGTTCGATCGTAAGCTTTATCCATATCAAAGAAAATGGATACAAGATGTTTTTTGCTTACAAAAGTCTCTCTGATAGCAGTCTCCAGTTTTAGTAAATTATCTTGTGTACTTCTCTTTTTGCAAAAGCCGCTTTGGAAAGGGGAAATCCAGTTTTTCTCTTCTAACACATACATCAATCTGTGGCTAACCATACGCTCCATTAGTTTACTGAGGCAACTGGTAAGAGCTATCGGTCTGTAGTTAGCGGGATCTTGCCGATCTTTCCCAGGTTTGAGAATAGGAATTATTATTGCTTTTTGCCAGCAGGTTGGAAAAAACCTTTCTATCCAAATTCTGTTAAATAAAGTTAAAATTATCCGCAATGACGAATCACTTAGATGTTTCAGCATATCATAATGTATTCTATCAGGTCCCGGTGATGTAGAGTGGGATTTTTTTAATGCATTTTCCAATTCATGAAATTTAAAAGTATTATTATATTTCTCTCCATCGGAAGATAAAAAATCCAATTTTTGCTTCTCTGCCTGTTTTTTAAAAGCAGTAAAATCTTCTGGATAAAATTCTTCACTCGATATGTTAAAAAGAGTCTGTCCAATTAGATTAGCAATTTCTTTTGCATTAGATATTACTCTTCCATTCAGTTTTAAAAAGGATATTTTATCTGAATTTGAGTAACAGCCAAAAATTTTTTTTATTTTATCCCACATGATTTTAGAAGGTATTTGTAATTGAATGGAATTGACATACGAATGAAAGGATTGCTCCTGACTAATGCGTCGGATTCTACGAAATTCAGACTTTGCTTTTTTAAATTTAATGAGATTTTGGGTGATAGGGTATCTCCTGAAGGTATTCCATGCTTTGTCTTGCGCTCTTTTACAGTTTGAACACTTGTCATTCCACCACGGTTTGCATAGCTTAGGTATTTTCCCCGATGTTTTTGGAATACTGAGATCTGCTGCTGCAATTATATGCTCGGTTACTTGTTTGACTGCCAAATCAATAGAAGCATCATTAATCATATCTGGTGTTAGTTGACATAGTGAGTTAAACAGTGGCCAGTTTGCTTTATTAATATTATATCTCACGGGTCTTTTCGGAAATAAAAAATCATTGTGAATGTACGTCAATACAATAGGGAAGTGATCGCTATTGTATAAGTTTGAATCCACGGAGAATTTCCAGTAAGGAGCAAGGGGAGGAGAACAAAGTGCAAGATCAATCGTGTGGAATGTTTTGCTAGCTTGGTGAAAATAAGTGGGAGCGTTGTCATTAAGTATACAGAGACAATGATCCTCAATCAGTTTTTCTATTTGCCGTCCTCTAGTGTTAATATCAGCATTATTCCAAATAGGATTATGACCGTTAAAATCACCAAGGAGAAAAAAAGGTTCTGGCAACTGTTCTATTAATTGATCCAAATGTCGTTGTTCAATATGTTCATTTGGAGGCAAATATAAATAGCAAACTGTTGTTAATACTTTCAACTGAATTTGTACAGCAGTTGCCTGCAAATTTGAATTTAAAATAACTTCACTACTTGGCAAGTGACGTGTAGTTAAAGATGCAACTCCTCCAGATGCTCTAAAATTTTGTTCATTATCTTTTCTTTGAAGGACATAGTTTTTAACATTGGGAGATACACGTGGTGTCAAATATGTTTCCTGAATCCCCAAGCAAACCGGTTGATATTTGTTAATAATAGATTTGATATCTTCTTTATGAGCTTGAAAACCATGGCAATTCCAGGAAACTATATTAATATTTGTCATTTCGGTTTTCTAAAGAATTTAGATTTGAAAATTTGTGGCTTTCCTTTGCCTACTCTAGCTTCATCGCTCAGATCCATTTCGCTAAGAGATTCGTCAGATGGGTGTATTTCCAATTCAACATCTTTACTATTTAGGTTTTTCTTTTCTTTCAGTTCATTTTGGTTTTGAATGGGAAGACTCCTTTTTTTCTTTTTATTTTGTGGAACTGTTTTTAAAGATTTTTGGTTTTTTGTAATGTTTTTTTGTTTAGTTATAAAAGACTTGTTCAAATTCACTATTTCAAGCCAATCTTTCAGTTTGATGGTAATGTATTCCTCGTTTGACGTAGAAGGAAACTGTTTCGTGATTTTTTGTGATGGACTACTATTTTCTTGAATTTGTATGGGTTCAGTTTGCATGCTAGAACAAGTTGTTCTTTTTAATGCTGTACTGTATAAAAGATTTTCCTTTGGAGTTCGGTTTTCAACTATTTGCCTAGCTTCTGCAAATGAGATGTTTCTAGAAATTTTAATTGTCTGGATTTCTTTTTCGATCTTCCACTTGGGACATGATTTAGAATAAGCTGGATGACTACCGTTGCAATTAACACATTTTTCGGGTTTTTTGCAAGGAGTGTCATTATGGCCAATTTCAGAACATTGTGGACAGCGAGAGGAAGAAGCGCGGCAACTAGTTTTTGTATGTCCAAACTTCTGGCAGTTAAAACAACGCACCGGGTTGGGCACAAAAGGACGTACATCGCAACTTATAAATCCAGCTGTTATCTTTCTGGGAAGCACATGAGAGGCAAATGTTAAAATAACATGCTTGGTTGGAATTATATTACCATCTCTTTTCAATGTTATACGACGCGCATTTGTTACTCTAAATGACTGTAGTTCAGAAACAAATTCTTCATCACTCACCATAATAAGATCCATACTAGATATAACACCTCTGGTATAATTCAGACTTTTATGACTGGAGACTTCTATTGAGGCATCCCCGAAATTCTTGATCGCAAGTAGTTGCTCTGACTGTTTCGACGTCGCAGACTCTATTAATAAATCTCCGGATCGAAGTTTCTTTACGGATGTAACGTTCCCAGCAGTACTTTGAATATATTTTTGTATCAAAAAAGGAGACATGTTTTTAAGTTTATCGTCTTTACCGTGTATCACTAAAAATTTCGGAACAAATTTCGTAAGCTCAGTTTGTGCAATGTTAGTTGACTTATCGGAATCGGTTTGAGAAAAAAGACCCATGCAAAAAAGACAAAAATTCAGGCCCGACGGCACCACCCACCACGGAGCCCCACAAGGGATGGCAGCCACCGGCTCAGACTATCCTCAGCCTCGGCACTTGCCATAATGCTAGCCGGAACCTATACGCTGAGAGTTACCCCCGGGGACAGTGACCACCCTTAACGCCAAGTCCAAGGAGTAACCCCTTCGCTTGATCCCCTTCAGCAGCACAGTCAAATGTCTGGGATACCAGCCGATTGATACATCAGGGACCGAAATGTACCACCCGTCTGATGGGTCGCCACGCACGGCAAACACGTGGGGTTTTCGACTGTCCATGAGAAGCAAGAAGCAAACAGAGCGGCGACCGCTTCTCATGGAGAACTCCCTCGCTTACCGTCGAGGGATGGAAAAAGGAAGAGAGAGAAAAGGGAGGAGAGAGTGGGGAGAGTAAGAAGAAAAAAAAATAGGGGGGAAGGGAAAAAAAGAATGAAAGAATGAAAGATCCCTGGGTACCTCGGGATTGGGACACCCGTACCCACCTAAAGGAGGTGGGCCCCTGAGGGGGAAACCATTTGAATTTTATTGCAAACTAGCCGTCTTTAGCAAGCATTTGGTTCTCCAGTATTATTGATTGCTACAAATTTTTGTTAAATATTCCTTGTAACTTAATAGTTTCTAATCACATTCATTTTAATTTCAAATTTGACGGGCATATACTGTTTGTCAACGGATTCGGAGACGACCACATTTCGACGACTCCATCTCGTTTAGGGGTGACACGCGGAACGATGAGTGCATTTTCGGCATTCCCTTTCACCTTGGATTTCTCCTATTAGATATATTAATTGTGAACATCTAATCATTTCCTTTCACCCCATTTCGCCAAAGTAAACCCATCATAAAGCATGCGCAAAAACGCGGAGAAATTTACAATTCGTTGCTGAACTATAGCTCATACTATTTTAGAAGCTTCACACATTCTCTTCAATGGACTATGCGTTTCTAATTTTCGGTCTATACCCTTATACTTACAATTACAATCCCTAGGTACCTCAAAAATAGAGATGTAAAGCTTTAATATGGTGGTTGGTTCTCTTCGCATTAGTAATTATAGTAATGGTGTAGAGTTGGCTACTCACTATCTATGACGAGACATACTTAATGCAGGAAGGGTTGTACCGACGCCGAGTATGGCCCTTAGGACTCTAACATAGCTCCCACTGATACTGTCACGGTGGTTCAGATTTATCCGTATGTCTTCGAGTGGGACGAAATAACATTTTATAGTTATACTTATTATTAAGAGGAAAGTGCAGCAAAATTTAAAATATGATTAAAATGTCAAAAAAAAAAAAAAAAAAAAAAAACTTTTCAAAATGCGAACTCTCCCGCCCCTTCTAATGTATATGTGAAACGTTTGGTCATTGTAAGTCAAACGGTCTGGCATATAGAGAGCCAACACATACATTCATCTTTAATATTAATAGAGATTAGTCTGATTCGCATATTAATTATATTTGATTTCAGATAAATCGTTTAGATGTAACTTCTATGCCCATGAATCGTTCAAATTGTTTCACAATAACGCCGTCTTGTTTTCATTGCCTTATTTCTGTTTATTGTGTACACGAACTTTAATTAAGAAAAGTCCCGTGTGCTATAAAAACATAAACGTGTATTTCGTTCATAAACTAACTTCACTTTCTTGACCGTTTTGAAAACTACAGAAATATTACACAAAATCCTTCTCCTTTAACTTCCAGCAATAGAAAAACAAAATCATGCGATCATATAGTTCTTAGAACAATGAAAATGGTTTTAACATCAGGGCAAAAACATGATCTATTGTTAGAAATTAAATTTAAAATTTCAATTGCCAAAATACAAAAAGAAAACTTATGAATATTAATTTGGTTTCATTTAAAATGCAATTTTTGAAATGGTGCAAAATTTATTTCTGTACCATAATATATTTCCAGAAGTTACAGCGGAAAAACGCCAAATTTCAGCTTAAATTTTAACTAAGACAGTCAAGAAATTTGTTTCTGCTAAAGACGGGAAAATAAAAAATATTGCCTACGCTAAAGCTCTTGAATTTTAAAGAAAAAACAAAAGTAAGAATAAATATTATTTACACTTTTCCTTTATACATACATCACTCAATTTCAATGAATGTGTTCAGTTCCGATACGAGGATAAATGTTAATCTTAATTAAACAAAAACAATTATTTTAAATTTCAAACGATATTTCCAAAATTATTCCTTCTGCGCCAGCAAAGCGCTGGGTACCAGCCAATTAAATAAATATAAAAATATTTTTAAAAAAGAAAAAAAAAAAAAAATTGTAGGGGAATTTTTTTTAAAGTTTTTGTAGAAAAAAAAAAGCTACAATTTTTTTTTTTTTTAATTAAATAACAATGCAGCTTCCACTCCTCGAATTTATCTAATGAGGGTGCTTCCAGTTTTCAATACATGTTTACGTCTAATTTATAGTCCTGGTTTCCATGATCTGTCTAGCAAAACAACACACAGATGCGATTTTATTATTAGTAGAAACTAGGTGCACGCTACATTTTGATGCTGATGGCTACAATAACCAATTCTGTTTACGAAGTCTAACATTCATTATCTTTAGGTTCTTGTTTCTCTAAAAGCTTTGCTTGGCCAACTCGGATTATTTCTAATAATTCCGCAAGTCAATTTAACATTAAATGTCTACCTTCTATCTTTAGTAGCAAAGTGATAAACTAGTTTGAATCTTACAATATATTTTGAATTCCTGAAATAATATTCAGAATAAATGAAACTGAAAACATTGCATTATTTGATCGCGTCATTTTTTTTTTATTGTTGAACGCTGAAGAAGGATTCTACATAATATCTATGCAATTTACAGGACGAACACAAAAATTTTAAGTCATAAAACGGATAAATTTAGAAATGAACCGGACGCAAGAACGCTAAAGTGTAATAGAATTGGTCTCCAATTCAAAAGTTCATAAAAACAGTGAAATGAACATAAATAGAATATAAAATATAATGAATTAAAAATAATTACATGGCTTTAATGTCTAACAACATGACAAAATCATAGATTCGAAGACATATCTGAACAGTTTAATTAAAATTAAATACAGTAAAAGCTCCTTATTCGCACTTCCTTCATTCGCGTTTTCTCTATTCGCGGATTAAAAAATGCGACCCAATTCCTATATTTGCGGCTAAAAATTTCTTTATTCGCGGATCTAATAAGTACACACATAATAATAAAAGGATTCCAAAAGGTATACAACCCAATATCCTTTGTAAATGCCGTCAAATGGACTAATAAAAAAAGTAAAATGGATCTTATTAAACTTTTCCTAAAGCATGACGTTAAATGATATCACCGAGGACTTTGACATAGGCCGCCTTCGCCGCGACCTGTGTTTTTGAGAATGTAAACAACAGAATTTAGACTTTAAAGCACTTCTAGTTTTGGACTATGTACCAGGTCATCCTCGCGCACTTGAAACTATGCATCCAAATATAAAAAACAACATTTTTACCTCCCAACACGATAGCTTTGCTTCAACCTGTAGAAGAAGGAATAATCCAGGCCTTTAAGCTCTATTACATTAGACGAAGCTTCAAAATTATATTGGATAATATGGAATGTAATCTTGATATGAATGTTATGGAATGCTGGAAGAAATTTGACGTAGCAAAATGCATCGTAAACATAAAAGAATCATTGGAAGAACTGAAGCCACACACATTGAAGTCATGCTGGAAAAAACTGTGGCCTGCTCTGACTGTGGAAAATGACGAAGAATCTGTGCAAGTTCAAACTTTGGTTGCAAACGTAGCCGAAATGGTGAATGGAATAGGACGAGATGAGTTCGAGCAGATAGAATCAAGTGACATTCAGGAATTGCTTGAATCGCAAGATGAAGAATTGATTGAAACCGACTTGGAGGAAATGTTAAATTCACAGTCCACTGAAGAAGAGGCTTCAACAAGCACTGGAAATGTGACATTTAATTTTTAAAATCTTAGTGAAGGTTTAAGAATGGCAAATGAACTTTGCGATTCCTTTATGAACATTGATCCGTCTATGGAACGAAGTCTTATTTTTAAGAGGCAAATTCCTAAAGCGACAACTACGTATCAGTCTGAATTGAGCTTTTATAAACCGCCAAGCAAGAGAAAATTACAAAATTCTTCAAACCATTGCCTAAGCCTTAAGATAATTAATCAAAATGTTCAAGAACTTCATTTAAATTGATATGTATATATTGTCTCCTAGGAACGTATCCCATATAAATTACCATTCCGCATTCAAGGTTTCTGTATTCGCAGCATATTTATAGAACGTATACCCCGCGAATAAAGAGCATTTACAGTATACCCAATATATCAAACGATTCAGCTGTTTCTCCGATTATAAGCAACCGGAACCAAAAATTCTTCCTCTTTCGAAAGATGAACAAACTGTTTTGCCCATGTAATTATATGCACATGATAATTATGACTAGATTTCAACCGATAAATTACGAATTGGTAACACTGCTTTCCCGCCAATAAGTTTCTTATTGTGGAAGATAATTTTACAGATACAATATTAGCTGCTGAATGGATGACTCCTTGCCTTATGGCAAGCTCGGCAATAATTTGACGATAAGTATAAAGGATCCAAAATATTCGAGAATCTTTGCAATAACTCCATTAAGGTTTGAGTTCCGAAGAGTGTTCTAGAAGCTTTTTTTTTTGTTATAGATACTATAAAAAGTCGAGTGAGTAAAAGATGCAGCGAGTCAGCATAGTTTACAAGTCGATAGATGCCAGCAGTAGGTGAAGTCTCTTTTTATTGCGCGTTCTGCCTCAGTATTTTATGCTACTAAGATTGCTTATCACTGATTGACTGCTGTTTATTGCAAATCGTGTTTCTTGAGCATTTAGGCTGTTTTTATTGCCTGCATATTCGTATAGAATAAAGCGTCTTTCTTTATTTGATCCTCTTGTACCTTTTCACCATAAAATCCACCGAACAAATTTTTGGATTACTTCCGTAATAATATGTTGTAGGCAGGGTGAAAATATTAAGTTCGTATATAAACCATTACAGCACCAAGTGAATTAGGATAGGGGAATGAAACTTTCAATTATCTATAGCTTCTAACTTTCGAGAATGAAAAGACTATTCAAGTTATACGAATCATTGCTACATTTCTATGAATAACTTTTGAACTGAAAGTTTCTCGATGATTGTAATAGCTAGTGGTGACATCTTAATAAGCCAGTAACTATCGCTAAACATTGGTGGCCATTTTTGTATAGTGGATAAGTTACTGGATTTCAAACCCGAGCATCGCAGGTTCGATCCTTGGCGGAATTCAACCTACGTGTTGGCACAATTTCGCCAACACCTACGCCAAATTGATGACCTCGGACGTGATGAATTTTCAACAGCTCTCTAGGCGCCATCTCTCCATCAGCAACACAAAGTCGTCAAACTCACTTGCCGCAGCAGCAACGCAAAGTCGTCAGACTCACTTGACGCAGCAACGCAAAGGCGTCAGACCTACTTGACGCAGCAACGCAAAGGCGTCAGACCTACTTGACGCAGCAACACAAAGCTGTCAGACTCACATGACGCACAAACGCAAAAGTCGTCAGACTCACTTGACGCAGCAGCAACGCTTGTACACTAGCCATAACGCTTGGCTCAATAAAAAAAAAA
>JAPMOQ010008606.1:728198-772614 GCA_026543055.1 Argiope trifasciata | reverse complement strand
ATATATATATATATATATATATATATATATATATATATATTTACAAAACCAAAGTTTACTACTGCACTTTTCTGAAAGAATGAATATGCTGAAAGTTGAAAAGGGTTAGATCAGTGATGGATGCAGTATGAGCAAAAATCAACTAAGTGATTTAGTTAATTAACAGTAATTTTGCTAAAATGTAAAGGGTATTGCAATTCTGCAGTACAATGAAAAGTATATCTAGAAGAAGGTATATGAAAGATAATGAAAATGGTACTTTAGAGAATCCTGATTCAAGGGATAAATTTGAAACATTTATACTTGTGATGGATGCATTAGAGTTAAATCTGGAATAGAAGTCTTCAATATTCAATTATACAAAAAAAAAAAAAAAAAAAAAAAAATCAGATTTATGAAAGAGTCAGTGCTTTACAGTTAAACATATTTTGAGGATGGTAACACAGAAGACAACTCAGGCAGTTTGACTAATATATTTGATGTAGTGAAGTCATTTTTCACAGGAATACAATAATCTGATGTACCAGGATCTATCTTGGCAGCATAAAATTACCAATCAATATTGCCTAATATATAAGCAAGATTATTATTATTATACTTACAAATTGCTCTGGAAAATCTTTTTCTTGACTAAATAGGATTAATAAATGATCAATCAGACTCATGTTCATATTAGGCCAAATAAGCAAGAGGCAATTTCCAAAGTATCTCCTCAACTTCAAGGGTTCTCAAGCACTTGATTTTTTTTTTTTTGCTATATATTTAAACTTATTGAATTTTGTATTTTCCTTTAATTAACGAACAGTAGGGTCAAACATTCAAATGAATCTCAAATATTGCTTAAATTAATTTTGGTAAATTATTCTAACAACATTTCTAATTAATTAGCACTGGCAAATCTAATATTATGTTGTACTACCATTATAAAAAAATATAGGGGGCCATTATATAAAAATAATTTTAAAAATGCCAATTTATACTGCTGTTAAAATTATATGAAGAAAAGTTTGCTTATCCCTTCCTTTTTTTTGTAGAAAGCTACTTTGAAATTTCAGTTGTGCAATTTTTTCGTATAAGCTACCAGGCTACATTGAGACCAACTTTTTAGAAAGATATCCACATATGATCAGTATTTTATTATTTTAATTTTTCCAAATTTTCTATTTTGCTACTTACATAAAAATTAAATTAAAAACAATAAAAAAATTAGGTAGGTAGCCCAAAAATTTACATTGTTTAAGGCCCCTAGAAGTCTTAAAATGGTCCCATATTCCAAAAAAATGATAAACTATGTTAATAAAAGTAATAACTATTTGGTGATGACATTGGAAAGTTTACACTAGCAAAGGATAGAAAGAAAAATTTTAGTTTAATATAATTCTTTAATTTTTATGGCATGATTCAAAAAATTAGATAATAAGCATTTGTAAAATGTGTTTTCTTAAAGAGTTTTTTTAGCCAAATTTATGAAGGAAATGACTTTTGAGTTAAAAGATTTATTATTTTACTTTTAATATACTTCTGGACTTATAAAGAGCCCTATATCTCAAACAGTTTCATTGTTTAAATTCGACTTTAAATATGATGAATTAAGGACAAAAAGTTGCAAGAGTGAAAAAAATTTGAAAATTAAAAAGGATGGGGGAACTGTTTACATGAGCAATTTATGCACCATTCTGAAAGCTTTACAAAGGATACCTGCCATTTTCGTGGCATAATAACATTTAAGGGTTGAATTACTTCCTACTGATGAATTCCTACCTCCAATTGGAAAGGAGATACTTTTTCTACTCTACAACTGACCATCCTGCCACCACTAAACAAGGTAGTATCAACAAGAGGAGGGGAGGTGGTTAATGATGTCCCAGTATATTCAACCCCAGTTTCTGCCTAGAGTTGTGGTAGCATTCTGATCACTCAAATTAACAGTAAACCTTTTAAGGGTGGGGGGAGGGAGTTAGTGTAGCTCATATATGCTTAATCTCTTCTGTATTACTTAGGAGATTATCAGTCAATTTTTAATATTATAAAGCACTGTTTTTAATGTTTAAATATTAAATGAACTGTGTTAAAAAAAAATTTTTGACATTTACATTATTTATTATTTCTAGTCTCTGATTTTTGCAGAAGAAATTAAAAAAAACAAAAAAAAAAACAATATTTTTCAGTAACAAAATTGCATTTTATCAATACCTTATCAATAATTTCAAATGTGTTTACTTTTATACATTATTTTTTTCCAAGATTTATTCCATTATTTACCTAGTATTTCATTTTTCATTAATTATAGAAATATCACTTTCAATACAGATTTCATTTTTGTACATAATTTCAATTTCAAACAATTCATTTTTCGATTAAAAAAATTGAGATATTTCAATTTCTCACTAAATTCATAGTTTTGTAAATAATATCAATATGCTCTAATAATTTTTCAAACAAATTTTACGATATTTAATATTTTAAGAAGTTATTTACAACATTTGAGAATTTAAATTATCTCTGAATGTTCAAAAATATCATAATTTAATAGTAAACAATTTATAACTCTAAACTGTAAATGCAAAATAATTATCTAATTTTATTACTTCTTATTTTAAATACTTCCTTTCCTTAATCTCTTCTTTTCAATTTTTTACATAAAATACCAATCATAAATTAAAAAAATAATCAGTCAATTATCATAACTTTTACTTTGGCAAAGTGAATATTCATAGCAAAATTCGCATGCTCAAATTCATATGAGAGAGATGTAGGCAATAAATACATTGAGGTGATTATATTCTTAAGATGAATTCTGATGTCAAAATACCCTAAGAAGTTGAAATGAAAAGCAATAGCTAAGGGTGGGGGTGGGGGACTAGTCTTATTCATGTTCAAAATGTTATTTGAATATCAAATAATTACTAATCAGAAACAATTTGCAATTGTAATTTTAAAAAACTACAAAATCTTAAAAAAGGAAATAAATGTTTGACAAAATTATAGCTTAAGTATATCAAGAATATTTCATGAATCATAAGTTGTTGATAATTAATGCAATAAAATAATATTACCAAAATTTTTTTTAAAAAATTCAACTAAAACTGAAATTAAAACATGAAATGTTTTCAGCAGCAGTAACTGTAATGAAACCAAATTAATTTATACAATCAAGTCTATGATTTATTTTTTAATTTTTATTTTGAGAAATTATTTAAATTAAAATGCAACAATCAGAAATTACACAAATACAAAGATACTTACACATTTGTAGAGCAATTTCGATTTAAAAAAAAAATTTAAAGCAAATATTTCTGAATAAAAATTTCTGGCAGTAGCATATTATTTTAAACAGGAAATCTGTCTTCTACTTTAAAATTTATTCTTCCTGCAAAATATTACACAAAAAGGATGCCATAGTTTGAAGGATATACTTTTACACCATCCCAAGAGAAATAATCTTATTCCATATTTCAAAACATTGTGAGGTGCACAACATTAAATTTTCCAAGTACCAAATGAACACCAATATTAATTGAAAAGGGAAAAGGCAGTAATAAATACTTTTACATAGAAAGGCAATTTCAATTAAATACCCAAAAGAGAAAAGTGTGGTTCCAAATGTTTTGAATTGAAATTGCTTGAAATAAGAAAATATGATACAGAAATTGATTGGAAGGTCTTTAATTCCATCTGTAGCAACAATAAATCAAAATTTGCAACATTAAAAAAATCTATGAAAAACGTATAGTTTACAAGCTTTAGCAAAGACACATAGGTTACACAAAACAATTTGTCGAACTTTATACTAAAACTATTTAATGGGAGATAAATGAATATAGATAGTGACCCTTGATGAATTATGGGTTCTTTAAATAACTACTGCATAAATAGGTGTATTTACTATTGAAAAAGAAGTTAAAAATATCGTAAAAACCTTGTTTCACAAATGCAAAGAAAGTTTTAGTAAGGAGTTTATGGTAGTAAAATAGTTCTACTTTTTCGAATTAAAAATAAGAAGAGAAAAAAAATATTAAAATCAATCCATTGTGCTATCCAAATTTTTATATCCAATATTTACAGAAGAAATCCCTTTCTTTATCTCAACTTTTAAAGAGTGAAACTTCAAAATAAAGCTATAAGTTATATTTCAATAAGTATCACCATGTTCCTAGGGAAAATGAAGATTAAAGAAAGTATTGTATGTATAACTTTTCAATATATAAAAGCAGAATTTCTTGACCTTTCCCTTTTTTTGGCATTCATATTTCTCCTGGAAAATAGTAGAATTTTTTTCAAAATAAAAATTTACCATGATTAAAGGATTTTGGGAGAAAATAAAAGAGGAAAGGAAATTGGCATTCCTGGAAGTTTTACAAAAAAGATTTTCATCTTTTCAAAGACTTTTTTGCCATTTTATAAAAAGGCATGGAAGTCACAATATAGATTTATAAATGAGAAAAAAAAAATACTAACAGATCAAATGTTTAAAAAAATAATCTTTGCATTTTAAAAATTGATTAAATGGTCTCAAAATTGTTCCAAAAATGTGTAAATATCCTTTATATCTTGAAAAACAAAAATTCAAATTTAGAAATGATACAAAAATGCATGAAAGTTAAATTTATGTAAATTATTAAATATTAAAGAAAAGATTAATGTATGCAATATTAAACATTAAAGGAATAGTTAATTCATATGCAATTCTATATATATTAAAAGAAATATTAATTAATATATAATAAGAGAATCTCTTCACACAAGAGTTATCACACAATGATATTTTGTGTGATTATTGTTCAACTTAAAATTTATCAAAAATTAGACAACTACCAAACTTTTTAATGTTTACAATGCTATAAATACATCACAATAAAAGCTTCTAATGTGTTACATTTCAAACTAAAGAATTTTAATTATTATAACAATAATAATATTAAAAGAAATAAATATGTAACAAATATTTTCTCATAAAGTGCTGAAGAGAAATTAAAATTTCAAAAATTAATAATCCATTTTACAACTACACTTAACTATAGTTAATTTACTGTTATTTTTATAATGTGCAAATGGTATAATTATGAAATATTTAGACGATTAATTATCTCAAGATAATAAGATATGAATAACTTAAAATGAATATAAAATATATTCCTAATTGACAAAATAAGAAAACAATGCAAACAATTAAAAGTCATTTCATGTTCAAACAATAAATACGAAGCCATTACATTCTGAATTCATTAACATACTCATATTCACAAATTCTGGCATTATATATCAATATGATATTTAAAAGTTATGAAAGCATAATTCTATATTCAACAACAAATATTTCCACAAATTTGGAGATTATTTTTTTATAAATATGAATAGCAACTTACAGTATGTCCATAAATAATTTAATCTAATTAATAAATAAGGCAATTTTCACACACACAAATTCATGCAAGTTAGAAAACTAGACATTTAAAAAGACAAAAAAAAGTTTTAATGAGTATGCTTTTGACATAGTCTCCAAAGTCATTATCCTAATGATTTTTGTAAGAAATAATAGTGATTAAGGTCCAAGTGTTCAAATTTATATTTAAAAAATTCCTCGTTGCTTAAAAGGATAATTTCTCCAATACAATGCAAAGGTAACTGAACACAGAAATTACTAATCAAAAGAAAAGAAGTTACAAAATTTTTTGAAGAATTAAGTGCATAAGTTTTTACAAACATGTTTAAATAAGAAAAACCATCTTATCAACATTCTTAAAATAACGTTTTACTATATAATCTCTTGTAGATACTAATTACATAACAAGGGGGCTAATGGCTCCCCAAGGGGTGTGGTGCAATACTTTGGGAGTCTACACTTCCAAACAAGGATGCCTTGAAGTATTACATGATTTTTGCATGCATCAAAATTCCAATAATAATAATTGCTCCTTCAAATAATTTTAATTTCATTTGCTTTGCTCCTTTTTTGACCAAAATTGAGTTCTTAACAACTGTTTGTTAAAAATTCAATGAGGCTAAAAAATAAATAATAGCTACATTTGGCTAAATTCTACAAATTGAAAAAAATTGTATGAAATGATTAAATAATAAATTCTATTCCAATTATTTTGTATTTATTAAAGCTTATTCAATAACTTTTTATGGTACTTAATCTGAGTTATACAAAAAGTATTAATTTAATATAATACAAAAAGTACTTATTGGGGTCAAATGTAAATCATTTTGGAAAAATCTTAATTCAGCAATGATGCCAAAAATTAAAAACAGTTTAGAAGCCCCTGTGTTTAAAGGGCAATGATATTAACAAATCTTCCTTCTAGTAATATTCCCTTTAAAGATTATTATTATTATTATTAATTTTTTTAAAACCCATCATTTTTTTCATTTGATAGATAAGTAAGGTAACATCTAACTATAAATAATAAAAATAAAATAATGTGGTTATGCTGAATAAGAAATGAAATCCTAAGGAAAACCTCAAATATCAGCAAGTAAACTTATGACTGCCATGCTAAATGCTAGTGAATAAAAGCATAAATACAACTTTCTCTAGAAATATGATTACATACAATACAGAATTGAAAATGAGATATGAGGTTGCAAATAATTTTCATGTGCAATAGAGTAATAGTTGCAAATTAATATAGATTCCAAGGATGTGAAGCATCCTTAGAGTTTTTGAACATCCTTTGGCGTTCCTCAAGTGAAAGAAGATGTAGAATATTTACAAAATTAGAAAATGTGAAATATTTACAATATCACTTTAACCACATGTTTTCAAATCCAACACCAAAAGATGCCAAGTTAGCAAAGGAGAATAAAAGCAATAACAATAAAAAGAAGGAGGAAAGACAATGTATTCTATAATATCTTTAAATAACTTATGGTTCACATTTTTGACAAAAATGCAGTGCAATAACAGTCCATTTTTTTTTTTTAAAAAAAAGCAGCATTTAATTATTACATACGCTGACAAACTTTCTACAAATTTTGAAAATATGTTCACAGACTTAAAAAAAAAAAAAGCAAACTTATGGGGGTGGGGGAATTACAAAAAAAGAAGGTGCAGTTTTCCCACAATATGGTAATGTCCAATTAAATATATGAATATATTGTACTCTTGTCATATAAAAGATGTGAATATGTCCAATAAAATCTATGAAGATGGAATTAGCAAAATTTGTACTGTTGAAATGGTTTGAAATTAACAATTTAAACAGCGAGTAAAACTCAACAAAAAGTTAAAAGTAAAAAATAAAAATAAAAGGATTATATGTACTAAACCAACATCAACTATCTTTTTTCAAGTTTTGAAGTTTTTTCTGTACATTGCTTAAAACATCTCTCATTTTTTCGTATTTACCTACAGAATCTGGAAGATTTTCGAAAGGTAAATGTTCGGTAATTCCTTGAGCAAATTTATCGAGTTCTGGGAGCCTTTTAAAACGGCTCCCCTGTGGGAGGATCGGTGTACCTGGTGATTGGGATATCGAGGTTCCCATAGATTTTTGTGTCGCTGTGCTGTTAGATGTATTAAAGGAATGAGAATCTTGTTTTTTGGGTGTTGAGCAATTTTCAGGTGGCAATTGCGAAAATGAAACATTAGCATCATTTGTTCCTGATTTGAAAGAAAGAAAACAATAGAAAAATCAGTAATTTATAAGAATAAATAAAGCAATGAAATTTATTTAACAACTGAAATGAAATCTTAAATTAATCATATTTCATGCAATTATTGCTTACCATTGCGAACTTTCTTGGTTTCCTCTTCTTCAGTTGAATTAACACTTTTTCTTTTATTTGTGTTATTAGCATTCTAATAAAAATGGAATACTTAATCAATAAATTCTTACACAATTTTACTTAAAGTATCACCATATTAATATATATCTTATGATAATATATATTGATGACAGATGTGATATAAAAGATCAACATATGCTTATTCCCAAAAGGTTAAAAGTAAAATGCACACACACACAATGAATTATTTTTTAAATAAATGCAATACTTCAATCTTCTGTCAAAAAATCACTTTACACTCAGAATCAAAGTTATTCCATTATTTCTGTTCACTTAATTGGAAGAATTACTGATATATCGTTCTAGTACCAAATGATTTCTTTCTCTTTCAGTTTAGGTTTAAGATTTTGAAGGAAAAGAATTATTTTATTATTTATTCGAGTACCAAATGATTTCTTTCTCTTTCAGTTTAGGTTTAAGGTTTTGAAGAAAAAGAATTATTTTTTTAGAATTCAATTTATGTTTGAAATTTAAATCAAACTATTTATACTTTGGAAAAATACTTTTATACATTTATCAAATACTAGACTTCTTCAAATAAGTTAACTCTTGCATATAATTAATAACTAATTGAAATTTTGTGTTATATTACATATTCATGTAAAACAGAGTTCAAGAAATTTATTTATTTTATATATATATATATATATATATATATATATATATATGTTTATATTATATTTCTACTTAAAAGGAAGGGCATATCCTAACACAGTGAAGAAAAAAATTGTTCCATTAACTGGAATAATTTAAACAAAAAAGTTTGTTTTAATATTTTTTCTTCAATTCATAAAACAAATTTAAATAAAATTATACATAAAACTTAATTTAGCTTAAAATGATTTGTAGTGACAGGAATTCAAATCTGGCTTATTTTTAGAACTAAGGAAAGAAACAGTGAATTGGATAATGAAATTAAAAAGCTTCATAAAGTTATTAAACTTTCCAAAGTTGCTAAAAATTGGAAAGAAAATATTTTACATGCAAGCCGTCATTACCAATTTTTAAATTAAACTGGCTTATGAAAAATAATAAAAATTAATGGGATGAAACTTACAGCTGTGTTTTCTGTCTTTAAAACTTCACTTAACTGTTGATGAGCTTGAATTGGAACCATACCCATACTTTTCCACTCCTTTACAAAAGAAAATAATATATACCATGTACAAAAATGAAGACACATGTATTAATAATGTAATAGCTTTATTTTCAAAAGAAATAATAGATAATTTACTTTTTGCTTAAAATTTATAAAAGCAAAGTTTATATTTTTGAAAAATATTAAATGTTAAGTACATTCTTTGAAGTATAAAAAAATTAAAATTAATCAAAAAGATTTTTAAAAGATTAAATATTTTAAAAGTGGAATAATATGAATTAAGTCTAACTAATATTCCCACTTTGAAGTTGTACAAGTATTATTTTTGGGACAGGACCTCATTATTTAGAAGTGGGCAGGAAATGCAATTGACTTGAGAGCCGTTACCATTAAAAAAAATAAGTGATCAATTAGGAGTTTTCAGGTGGAAAGTACATTAGTTAAAGTTATTTTTACTTTTTTTACCTCAAAATTTATTAGAGATTTGAACCAAACCATTTCTAAAAAATGCTAATTTTTATTTATTTATTTTAATTTTGAACCCAAATATGCAGTAAAGAATGAGTATAGTTCATCATTCTCAGATTTTAGTAAAAACGTAGAGATATTATAACAACACAAGATTTTTCATAAAGTAATTGGAGATAAAGTGTCATAGTTTTCATATTCCTACCAAATGGATATGGCAATTTCTGAAGTTTACGGCAAAAGGTATTGTTTCTAATTTCAAACAGCACAAAAATAAATATTTTATTTGTTGGGTAAATTGTAAAGAAAATCAATTTCACTTTATCTCAATTTAAAGTTATTATGAATATGATTGCAGAAAATTTTTATTTCAAATCCATAATATAGTTTTATCTCTACTAGTATTAAAAAAGAATAATGTATCGATTATCTGTCAGTTAACATATGATATAACTGGCAAATGGAGATGCGCAGCGGCTTTTTCAGAAATCAAGATAGAACTTTTTCATTAAAAACTAAGAGGAATTTCAACTTTTTTTGCTGATTACTTCTATAAAGATTACTACACAAAAATTACTGTTACTCTATCTTGAAATTCAAGTTTTTTTTTAGAAATAAATTTATTTTTTGCATAATGTTTTCTGAAATTTTAATTAATGTTTAAATATTATGTATAATAAGTTAAGTTTAAGTATCAACTTTTAAGTTTAAATAAGTTTTTACTATCAAAAATTAAACTCAAATATCAGTGTTTATAAACGAGTCTTTAAATCACCTATTATTCTTCTGTTATAAATGTAATAAATAATGTTAATCATTTACAGCAATGATAACATTTTAATTCATTAACATTTTACTTCATTCTTAAGATATGAAATTGCAGTAAGAGATTGTAAAATGCACGGATATTAAATTTTGTTCTCCTTCTTTACGATTAGAAGCCTTAACTAATTTTTTTTCAGAATTAGATTTTTTGAGCATTTTATTTTTAAAATAAAACTATTAAGAATTTAAAAAAAAAAAGATTTTAATCGTGCATTTCATAAGACGATAGTTCTGCAACGATAGTTCATTTTATTTTTTCTCTTACTATTAATATGTTATTAAAATGCAAAATAACTAGAATAAATATGGACATGATTAAATACCTAATAAATGCTTTTAATATAATTACTACTTGAATTGCCATTTTAATGATTAAATATTTTCTTATCAATCATACATATTTTTTTATTCCAAAAATATATATCTGGATATTGTATAACTTATGAATACTAGTTTTGCAAGATGTATATAAAGATATGATCATTCATATTTCACAATCATGTTTGTTCCGAAATGTATTTTTTTAATGTACTCGAATGATTCAGATGCTGTTATATTTAATAAGATGGTATCTTTGCTTTGTTTTGGGATGAAAATGATAATTTGCTATTAAACTGTGAATGTCGATTAAATATTTGTACTTCATAATCATATATCCGGTATGAAAGTATTTTAATTTAATTTAGAACCTGAACAAAATGATACACATTTTAAATTTTCCTAGTTTTTGGTAGTCATTCTAGCAACCTTTTTTTTAAAATAATAATTTTATGTAAGGCCTTAAATAATTGACTTATTTTATAAAAGAGCTTAACTAACTATATTGGATAAATTTAAAAGATGCAATACTGTTCTGTTAGCTATCAAAAGTTAGTTTGCCAAATGTAAATCCTATAGTAATAAGCTTTTGTGAATGTTATACATTACTATTTAAAATGCAATATACTAATATTAAATCTAAAATACTAATACAATAAGGTTATGTTCTATGTATTTTGCATTTCAATTTTAGCACTTTTTGGGTTTAAATTTTGGTGGAAGAGTACATCATTTGCAAATTGTAGTTTCTTTTTAAAAAAGGGGGGGATTTTGTATTGTTATAAATCTTGTTTGCCATTTTATATAAGTATGACTCAGAAGAACAAGGAAAATGCCTTGTCAACAACATTTTCAAACATGTCAGATAGAGTAGCTAAAGAAGTTGAAATTTTAATTGATAAAAAATTTAATTACCTAAAATTTTATAAATTACCAACAAGGAAATTTTTTATACTATTATATAAAGCAAAAATACTAATACTAGAATTTTTTTATGAAATAAAAACAATTACAAGAAATCTAATGCCCCTATACTTCATGCAATACAATGCCATGGGATTTCTATACTATATACAGTTATATTAAGTTTCTATGCAATAATTGCTGCTAATAGTATTCATCTATAATTAATTCTTATTCTTGTATCAAAAATCATTAAACAATCAACTTACATCTTTGACATTGGGTGGAACTGGGCAGTTAAACCCTGGATATTCTATAAATTTTTTTGAATCGTATTTTTCTAAAAAGAAAAAAATTAAGATGTTTATATTATATATATATATATATATATATATATATATATATATATATATATATAAGGATTAATTTTTAAAGGCAGAAACTATGAACTGTGCAACATAATAAATTTTAAAATAAATGAATATATAATGTAGGATATTTTCTAAAACTGTATTATAAGACAAAATTATATAAAATTTATTATACGATTTGAAATGAGACTTCATATTAAATATAAAATCAAAAGGCTTTTAAAAAATGTAAGTTAAAATATTCTTATATTTTATTGCTTATCTTCTATTAATTTCAAAACGAAAATTAAATTAATTAAAAATCATTGGCAAACAAAAAATTAAATCTATCATTGTTTCATTGTGTGAAACATTTTTTTTATTGACTCTTGTTCACATCTTGTCAAATCAAACCTCATAATGACAACTAATATTGTTTTGCAGTATCTAATTTCTTTTTCAATTTATTGAATAATAAGAAACCAATTCAAAATTTAGATTTCAAACATATTATGCAAGACTCTTCATTTTTGAACATTAAATATGATATTTAATTTTTCATTAAAAATCAGTTTAATTTTCCATTAAAAATCCATTTAATTTAATTTAATTAATCCGTTAAAATTATTAAACACTGAGTCCAAGTGCAGAAAATGACATTTACTTGAAATCTTTTTGTATTGCAGTATGTATTTTGTATTTGTATGTATTTGAATGGTTCTGGAATAATAATTACAGCATAAGTATTTTTGGATATTTTATTGTACCTTGAAAAAAAGAAACTTACTTCCATGTTCTGATGATTCAGAAGATTCACCATCAGAGATAGCTAAAAATAAAAATATATATAATTTAACAGAAGTTAACAAAGAAAAAACTTTTTCATAATAAAATTCTTTATTATTATTGGATAGCACAACAAATTAGCCATAATTTTAAAATCTTATAGAAAAAAATTTGAAATATTAGATAAGTGTAAGGTTATGATAAAAATTACTCTTGTAAGATTAAAAATATGAATTACTGGAATTAAATTCTTAATATTAAGTAAAACTTTCCTAAGATACTGCATATTATCTTGAAGTATATTATATCTGCTCATCCAGGAACTTAACTTCAAATTAGTACTAATAGTGATATTACATACAAAGAGAAAGTCTTGCATATATAGTGAAACAATATATTAACAACGATCACAATTTATTAAATTTTATTCAATTTACTGTAGGAAAGATTTCTGAAAGTTATTTGTAATAATAAAAATTAAAAAAAATAACTGATTAGTGCAAAAGAGGAATCAAGAAATCCACCCAATATACACATATAACAAGGAAATTTTCCCAATCCAAGATTTGTATTTAATTTCAATATCCCGATACAAGCATGGCAAGTTATTGAACTCGCAAAATGTTTTCTAAAGATGTTTCAAATTACTGCTACCAAGCCCAGTCCCCCACTCCTGTTCCTAGTAAAAAAAAATAAAGAGTCATAGAATCTACATGTCCCAATCAATATCCTTACTGTAATCATTTGGAAATTTAAACTTCTAAGTACGTTTCTAAGGAATTCATACCATGATATTCATTTGATTTTATTCCTAAACATACTATAATAATCACTTTATAATCTTGGCAATAAATAGCAAGGATTCATATTCTTTATAAATAATATTGTATCAGATATAAAACTAAGATATTCATTATGATTTAGTAAATAAAATCTGATTAATACATTCCTAATAATCATTGAAAAAAAAAAGATCATATTTCATTACGTTCCCCTACAACTATTTATTTAATTTTTTATTTTGTGATTATTTTGTATATATTATGGTTCATATCAAAGTAAAAATTTCTGAGACATAATGTAAATGAAAGAAACCAAGAATATAAAATGCTAGTGTGTGTACAATTTAATTTATTTATCAGAAAAATTAAACAAATATGCTAAATTCCTAATACAAAACAGAAATGATTAAAGAGATTACAAAGTAACAACACAAAAACTTTCTAAAAACATTAATCAAACAAGAAATGTATTTATTGAGAAGCTGAAAAATACAGGATGTCCCACAAGGTATGCAGCATCTAATATTTACAGATTCATCAAGACAGTATTTTAATGTATAACATGGAGGTTTCCTGAATATAGCATCATAGACTAATTACATGTAGAACCACACAGTTTGTATTCAAAATTACGATGCATACAAAAATTGCATAACAAGGAAGCTTAATTAGGTGACTATGGAAATTTGTGGCAACCAATGTGAGGAAAAAATTTTCTCTAAGTGAATATGGAAATTTCATGCAGCTCTGATCCTCTGAAAAATTCAAATCAATCACCACTTACAGTTTTGAATGATTTGAGGACACTTGATTTTGCAGTCACAATGATTAATAAGGTTGAATGTGAAGAAATTGATTTTGATTAAATGTTATACATCAAAATACATGTCCTGACATGTTCTATCTGAATCTGTAAATATTATATACAGCATACCTTGTGGAATACCTAATTGATAGAATAAATTCACTGGACATGATCAAATTAAAAATATTAAAATAAGAATCCAAATTACAAGAAATAGTAAACAGGATATAAAGTCAAATTTCTTTTATTATTAATTTTAATAATTGCAACCATTTCTTAAACTTACTGATTCAACAAGCCAGGAAAATAATGAAATAAACAAATCTGATTACCAACCTTTACCTTCTTCATCATACAGGGACAATCCTGATGTTTCATGTTTAGCATCATCCATCCATCCAGGTGGATACCCTATTACTCTCATTTTATATATATATGGTGGTAATTGATTGTCCTTTAAACCTAAAGCTTTACGAACTTCAGAGCTAAAAATAAGTTGTTTCATTAATGTAATTACACGATGAATTAAACAATTAAATAGAGCCATAAGTTCATGTGTTACAAGATTGCAATTTTAAAAAATTGTGTATTGGTCCTGGTAACATTTTGATAATACATATATGTTTTTTAAATGTATGAACATAACATAAAATAATGAAATAAAAAGTCAAGATGAAATACTCTTTAATATTTACCTGATAGTTCCAGGTTTGATCGAATTTTTCTTTTCTTCTTCATGATATCGACTTTAAAAAAAATGTTAAAAAATTTATTAATAAATTTCTAGCAAATGTGATAATTAATTTTACTAGCAATAATCTTGCTAGAATTAAATTAATCAGAAAAGTTATTCAAAACACACACACACAATCATGAATAATGGAAATAAATAAAATAATATGGAAGACAAATATTACAATACTACAAATATAAGGCTAACAAAAGCTAAATACAAACAGGCATATTAAGGCTGAAATTCTAGTCTGCCAGAAGAATCAATTAATAACCTGTAAAATTATATTTTAAAATTAAACCAATGATCCTTTTAAATTCAGTAATTCTTTTGTATAAATAATAAAGCTTTTTTCACTTAGAAATACATAATGGTTGATATTATTCTTTTTCAGGGGATTATCATCTCACGTTTATTTTTGGATAATTATAACAAATTGTCCTCACAAAAATACAATGTTGTGTCAGAAATGGAATTATTTCAAATATAAAAAATGATAATTATAGAATTTTTCACTCAAAATGTTATCAAAAATCAAAAGTTAGCCTAGTATTTTTGAAAATTGTATATGTCTCTACAATTGGTAAAATCATATTTACATCAAATATATTTCAAAAGTAACAGGTTTTAAAAACATATTTTAATTTCTTTTTAATGAATTTGAGGTAGTTAAGCATTATAAAGTTTGTGTATGAAGGAAATGACAATGTTTACCAAGTTTAACATCTACCATACATTCTTTAAATGCAAGAAATAATTAGTAAAATTACAAACATACATAGAACTTTCCATTAGAATATCTTTTCTATTTGCAGCTATTTTAGAGCGATTAATTTTCTCAGGACAGTCTTTCATATGATGATCACCAAGACAATTAAAACATGTCATGGCCTGCACTCTGAAACAAAAATAATAAGATAAGAATATTAGTGACTTTAAAAATATTTATAAGTTTCTAAAATACTTCATTAAAATTATTAGAGTAAATGTTGTGCAGTTGATGTACATCAAAGCCAGATTTTTGACAAATTGATACAAGTATGATGCAATGTAGAAATGAATATTCACTTAAGGATTTAATTAAAAATAAAAACTAAGAATTAAATATACAATACCTACAAGAAAAATGAAAATAACTGAAGTAAAAATCATTAGTACAGAATAAAAAGGTTTTTTTTTTTATTCGACAGTTAAAGTAATACTATTTTTTCATTATAACTAAAAAATGCTTCACAAATTCAAATAATAAAAATGAAACAAACTCTGGTCAAATTATGCAAAAAAGAAGCAACAACAATATTTCATTTTTGTTCTAAATAGAAACACTCATCTATGAAAATCTAACAATCATACCAAGTATCCCCAAGTTGGAAAAATAATAAGCTAACTAGAAGTTGATATATTACTTACTGTTAATTTTGTTATAATCCTTTTCTTTGAATAAGTGAATTTGATATCTTGGGATTCCTGGATATGTTAATATACAAGAAAGACTGCTGTGTGAATTATACTTTTTATCAAACATTAAAGTGTGATTTTTATGAAACAGATTTCATTATTTTAAGAAATTCCTTTTATATTATGATGCATTCTTAAAGATTTGATAACGGAAACTTTTGAAAATTAGATTTTGGTTTGTTTATTAAAGGTTAGTCACTTTTTGAGGAATGGCTTCTGAAATTCTGCCTTATAAATATTACATTGAATTTTTGAAGAAAAGTACATTTTGATGATAAGATTTCCTTTCTCGTCTTTATCCCCATTATTTTTTTAAAAAAGTTTCCCAGGTAAATAAAGCAAGAAAAGGAAGTAATCAACATAAATTGCACAGTCTTCTATTGCAATATCCTGAGAAACTATCAAGAGCTTCAATTGTAAAATAAAATTCAATGCAAATTTTGAATTAAGAGGCAGAACACAAGCATTAAAAGGAAATCAAAAGCTTCTTCGATTTTCATTTTTATAGCCTTTTCTTCTTTATAAAGAAGCTGGGTAAATTAAGCAAGAAAAGAAAATGTGAAAATCTAAACTACTTTCCATATGCTGCAAAACTACAATGCTTTTCAGTTAAAAAAAAACTGCTTTAGTTTTAAAATCATTCAATTATTTTGATTTTGTAATTTCAGATTAGAAATTGTTTTTAATGAACACTTAAAATCAATCAAGCTTCTTGTATTTAATTATATTTTTAAAATCCTGAGAATACATAATTCATGGATATTTAAAAATATATTAAATAAAATGAATTATTGGTATTTGAACTGAACGTCAACAATAGAAAAAGCTATTTCAGATTCTCAGTAAGTGCAGTTTAACCCTATTGTAAATTAGAATGAAATGCATGCCCGGCAGAGTATATAGTAATAAAAAGGTACAGAAATGTTCATAGATTTTTCATTCCTTTGTTGTTTCCTTCATTAGAACCTAATCTGATTCCATGCAACACAAACATGGAATCAGAATATATTATATATATATATATATTAGTAAAGCATATGGAGTTTTTATGCAAATTATTTTCTTTAAAATTCAAACATTTCTCTTATGAGATGTAGCTCCAACCAACAAAGTTCTGGGAATGAGGCTTTGAATTTGTGTTTAATCCATGTTTCTACCCATGAGCATTTGTGATAAAAATAATAACACTGATCATTTTTGTATGATAAGCATTTGACTATGAAGAATGAGCCAAATGTTTATAAATAAGTTAATTACAATAAGTTCTAGAATTTTGCAGATCTTTTAAAGAGATTCAAATCTTTCTAAACGATACGAAACTTTTCATAATTATTCAAATATTAATGAAAAGTGAAGAATATGGTATAAAATAAATGCTTAGTGGGGTGGGGACACATACAATTAATTCCTAGGGCCAATGCTCATCTTAACGACAAATTTCTAAAGGTAACTAAGTCATTGAAAAATAAGCAAATTATTTATAACTCATCTGTCAATGAATAAACTGGGAATTTTAATTTATTGTCTACCTATTACCATTATACAGAATATTTAATTTCTTTATAATTTGAGATCAACATTCAGGTTAAAAAGTCAGCCTAAAATTATAACTATTACGTAAAAAAAACATAAATGAAGCTTATGGATAAAAAATGCATACGTAAAATTCATCTCATTTAAGGCAGGCAGAGAATATTTTTTAAATCTATTCCTAAAGAAAAATTCTATAAAATGGAAAAAAAATATACTAACTTTTCTTCTATGTTTCCTTCTTCAGGTTCTGGTTTATCACAATGTAAAACATCATCGAATGCAGATGAGTAACTGACTTATTAAAGAAAAACTTAAACCATATATCTTGAAACAAAGCACCTAAAAATCCTTCATTTTAATTAACACAATAATAATTTAAAATTGCTTTTAAAAGATAAAAAATTTTGAAGCTATAAAATATACCTAATTATAGAATATTTTCAAGAATAAGTGAAAGCTATAATGTCTTGTGTAAAACTTTTTTTTTTTTTTTTTTGCAGGACATGTTATGTATAATGCCAAGGATTAAAAACAAATTTTGATGAATAAACAAATTTTCAGACTTCTTCAATGATAACAGGCAAATATATAAAGAATATGATATTTATTTAAAAAATCTTTTAATTTAAAAAAGTGAAAAATATTTACATCTATTTTCTTTTTTATTAAAACTTATCATTTTTATATAAATTCTCTTTTAATTAAAAAAAAACTTACAAAACAGTTTTTACCCTTTTTTCTTCATATCAGATTTAATCTTATAAATGATTTCAACTCAACCATAGAAAAATGGTATAGCAAAAATTTCTTTTTTGCAACTTTTTTTCCCATTCCTTTACTTTTAAGTTATTAAGAATATTGATTAGATAAATCAATAAAATGACACAAAATAATTCTACATGCTAAACAGAGAATCTGGAGATAATAAATTGGTTCAAATTTTGCACATCATTACAAAAAAAGAAATTATTAATTTAATTTTCAATCACTTAATGAATTTCATTTATTTACAATCAGGTTAAAATTATATAAACAATAAACAATTACATAATAAATTTACAATAAATGATTATTTTGCACAAAATTTTATTTAAAAAGAACTATTGTTATTAAGTTATATAAAATATAAAAACTCTGAAATAAGATAATTCAACAGAATACCTATATGGATTGCTTGATTAGAGAAAAAGAAAAGAAAGTTATCTCTAAATAAAATCTTTCTTAATAACAAAGAAAAATAATTGTTTCTGGATGATACATTCAAGAACTGATTTATTTTTTTAAACAATATATAAGCATAGAAATTAAATTTTCAATAATATTTTTTGTAACAGCTTAGCCCACTGCCCCCTTTTTCATTATTTTTCCCCTATCAATTTATTATGACATTCAATAATTCAGAGCGATTCTGGTTTCATTTAACACGATTATTAGAACTATGCTGCATTTTAAATTCAAATTTTATAAATAGAAAAAATTATTTACACTATAAAGGATACAGAGGTACCGTATCGGCTGTTTTTCGGTCAGTACTAGATGATGAATTTAATCTTTCAGCCTCCAGAGTTGACCGAAGCTTGCTAAATTCCTACAGAAAAAAAATGCAAATATAAGAATGAAAAATACAAAAAATAAGTAACTAAATAAAGATTTTATATCTAATTTCCTTGAATTTCTTTTAAATATTAAAATTTAATTTATTTTTTAGTAAAGTTAAATTAGAAATAGTAAGCATCTAATCATTAAAAAATTCATAATTAGAAAGGAATTATCAAAATACAGAATCTTTACATTTTGAGTTAATTTCTTAGATTTTAAGAGCATTCCATATGCAAAACCACCTCAGAGCCCAGGTGCATGAAGCCATTTGTTGCCTTCATTTTTTTGTGAATTATATATATATATCTCATGAACACATAATATTAAAGCATTCTTATTTAATGTGCAATTTTGTTTTTCCTAATACATCAATTACTTCACAAAAATTACAGTTTATTTTTCAATTTCTCTTTTGATGCTATATAGGAAGCACATTTAAGCATTCTGAACACAAGTTTGATTGAAGATAAATCTTTATTAATTTTAATTAGCTGAAAGAGCACTCAGCACTTGCTATAGTAACTGGCAACTTAAAATATAATTTTAATACCGTTAACACATTTAGATATAACACATTATAATTAATATTTAGTATGTATTGCAATAAGTCTTGTGTTATTTACACTTTTCTTTAAAAATCAAATCTCATAGCAAACAAATTTCCTGGATTATGTTTTCATCTCCACTGTTTGTTATATAACTTTACAGATTTTGGAACATATCACTAATTCATGTTTTCCTAAAAATTTTATAACAATTAATTATAATTTTATGATAATGATTTAGTGACTAATTTGCAATCAGAAATAATATTTGGTATACTTTTAAATCTATCTTCTATTTGTACAATAACCGTATCAATTACAGTGTTAAAAAAATAACACCAAAATTCCTCTAACCAGTTTTTTTATAACTTCCTTTTCTGCTAATTTGGAACATAATCTTTTCCTTTTTCGAATTTGTTTTGCAGGAAAATGTTCTGAAATGTTCACATTATATGCTAGCACTTTTACTTCATCTAAAAATGCATTAAATTTTGGATTTCAGTTTTAATATTATTAACTAAATTGAAAGTCAAGGCAAGAACAATTGATGGAAAAAAATATAAAAAGTTTTCTGCTTGAAATAATTTATTGATAGTGTTAGTTTTGGAAAACATTAAAAATAATATCATTAAACATAAAATAGATGACATTTCTTGCACCTAATTATCTTTTAGCTTTGGATAAAATTGCATTATTGTTACTTACATCATTTAAGGATTAATAAATTCTTCCAAAGCACGGCAAGTTCCATCAAACTGTGTAAGCACAACTTTCATCTAATCTCTTTTGGTTTCCCAACGATTGTCATGTAATTGTTTAAGAGTAATGTTAAAATGCTTCACAGAATTTCCCATTGCAGAAAATAAACAGTGTAAACATTGTAATATCCTCAAAAGTCTTTTATTATATATACTATAGGAAGCGGCATCACAAATTAATAAATTAAAGGAATGCTATATGCAAAATTCATAAATTGTATGTGGATACAGAGAAAGTATTCTAGACTGCACTCCTTAATTTTCCCCCTTCATTTTACTACTGTTGTCGTATGCTTGCTCTCTACAATTCATAATATCTAAATCAAATTCATTTAATTTTTCCAACAGAATTTTTGCTAATCTTTCACCAGTCATATCAGTTACTTAATAAACCCTCTAAATGACTTGTTTATAATTAACCTTTTCTCTTCAAAATTCACATATCTATAATGACAAGTATGTTTCTTATGGGAAATCAGGAGTACAATTTATTTGGATACTATAGTACATGGCTGATTTTATTTCATGTTCAATTTTATTAAGGACTTCATTTTGCAATTCAGAAATAATTTGTTCTCGTGATATGTGAACTAAATTATGCAGAATTTTATTTTTAGAATTATTTCATTTACATGAACCATTAGCACAAGATCGTATTTACTTAATAATTCGATAAAACTTAAAAAATTTCCCATTATTAGTCTTACCTATTATTACATAGATTCCTCAAAGTGGAAGATTATTAATGCTACAAAAAGAATCATGTCTACTATTCTATGAAAAAGTAATTCGAATCATGCTGTTTCCTTACTTTTATTAAGTTCATTTGTTCTATAATCAAGTCTGATGAGAATAAATAAATAAAATCAGAAATATCTGTAATTGGTGGTGAAAGATTTTACCATCATCTACAGCATTTCAAAAATTGAAATAGGAGCTTGTTAGCATTAATATAAAAATTGTCCTATATTTTAAGGCACATGGATTAACATTAAACACAAGATTATCTTTTCTGTTTAAAGCTTAATAGTGTAAATGTTAAAACACATGTCAAAGACACATTTCAAATGACATTAGTTTCATCAAAATGCAAAGGAAAGAAGTGAATATAACAAAAATACATGATTTAAACAAATGTGAAACATCAATTCAGTAAATATAATAAAAAGCAATATGTAACAATAATATAATATATATCTGATAACACAAAGAGTATTTTTAAATCAATATCATCTGTTTCATAGATAAATTCAAATGGTAATAGTAAAAATAAAATGTATTAATGAAAGATATTATTACATACTTGTTCGCCTTTATCATAAATCTGAGAATTCATAGTGAAATGTTCATCTCTATCCAATATATCTTTCAAGAAATTTTCCAGTTTAGATCTATATTTCCTAGAAAAAAAATAATAAATAAACTGTAAAAATAAAGTTTAAGGATTTGTAAAATTACATAATTGAAATTTAATCACCATATTATAAACTTACTCTTCATAAAATTCATCTCTAAAGATAACTTTAACAACCGAGTTACCCCATGCCATATTCTCAGTGATCTTGCTGATAAGCATCTTTAATCTCTGATGTGAATTAGTTAAAGAAATTTTTAAAAACATGATTTCAATAATGCATATATAAAAAATATACAATAGTGGCTCATTCTATATAATCACTAGGGCATTACAATTTCTAATCCTGTATTATGCAAAAATACATATTGGAATTATTTGTATTTTCCATTTTTTAACAATACATTTTGGATAATTTATCAATCAATAAAATTGTTTATTTCTAACATTTTTTTAAAAAAAACTTGTAATAAAGTGAATAAATTATTCTAGTTAAAAACAAGAAAGAAGATTTTACTGTAACAAAAGAATCAAATATCATTAAAAAAATGAAATAAAAGGATATTTTCATTTGTTAAAGTTTTAACTTTGATAGCATTATCTGTGTCTCTAATTGAATTTGGCCAATCATTCTCCATCCGAGAGTCTTTATCCTTCATCCTAAAATGAGAAGACAATTCCAAAAAAAAGTTTTTACAAGGAATTTATAAACATTTAAGAAACTTTGCAACAAATTGCATGCAAATAATCCTATTGTTAAAAAATTATAATGATATAAATTATTATGAAATACATTATAATGATGTTCAATAATATTTCCAGGATATGATGATCATAAAGATAACATGCATAAATATTTCATTATAATAAACACTCAAAAAGTTCCTTGTTACGCTTAATTATAATGCATAATTCAAATGCAGATATTTATTTCTAATATTCTAAAACATTAATATTCTTTCATTTCTTTAAAGATGCTCCATACCTCCAAGAAATATATATTTAAATGATAGTATTTATACATTTTTTTTATAAAACTAATATAATTGTTAGAAGAAAAATTAGATTTCTGAAATAAATATCCACATTTTTATGATGGCAAAAATTGACATAATTTTCACAGTCAATAATATAAGAAATTTGTCATTTATTTTTAAAAGGATACATTTTAAATAAATATTGTTTATGTGTGTTTTTAATGAACAATTCAAATAAATCCAACATATAAATACAGAATCTACTTCCAAGTTGAAAAAGGGTGTATAAGGCATAAGGGTGTAAGATGTCACCATTGTGAATCAAACAGGAATCAAATAGCCAAACAAAGCATATGACAAAACAAATGTCACCAATATGAACAAAATGCAAACAAAGTCATTGTGAAAATGTGTAAAATTTGAAGTAATTTTGCATTTTTTGGTGATTTTTATCAACTAATGATTATTTGGTGACTTTTTAGTTGTGTCCATATAACAGAAAAATACCCAATAAACTTTTTATAGTTCTCTGGAAGCTAAATGTCTGCATTATAAATTAATAAAGAGAAATACTGGAATAGAAAAATAAATATATATAAAATAGCAATTCAATTGATATGGATTATATAAAATCCAAAAAAAATTCTTTTCTGAATTTTTTTTTTTTTTTTTTTTTAGAAAATTATATTTACAAGACATACCACATTTTCTCGGCATGCATTAAAGAAATTTTTGATAGCAAAATTAGAGTCTTTGTTTTGAGATTAATATTTGCCATTTGATTGCTTTATTTCAAATTTACTGGCATCTTGCAAATTTGTTATATAAATAAAGAATAACAGAGGGTAAAAAGAAAATGTCGATACTCTTTAGTTTGGATAGTTCCATGCAAAAAGAAATAATGATAATTTGTGCACAATGTATACTGAAAATATTTAAGACACAGAGATATTAATGTGGATGTACATCTGCGATTTAAAATTTATTATAGTCTTTTGACATAATATGCATAGTCCGAATCAAAATTTATAAAAATTAAAAATCCATAACTTGATAACAGAATTTCTAAATTTTATTTATTAAAGTTCTATTTTGAAAAAAAACTGGAAATTGAGAAATTGCTTCCACACTATGATCTAAATGTAGCATTTTGAGAGAGATGAAGTGGTTAAACATAAAAATGCATCAATATGCATGGCATTAATACTAAACATATCATTAAAATTTTAAATAACAAAGGATTTTGAATTATTATTAAGAATCCAGGAAAATAATAAATAGAAAAAGAAGAGGAGTATTTGAAAACTGAAATCTGCAATAATTAAAAATGATCCATTGAATTACCCATTTTACAAATTCCTACATTAAATATACAAGAACAATACAACCACTGCTGCTGCTAAAATCTTTAATACTCAACTCCTAAGCAATTTTCATAGCCTTTTCTTAGAAAATCAGAATAGAAATCAGTATATTTTACATCTTTTTAGTCATTGAACTAAAATTTCCTAGATCTTATTACAGTCCTTAAAATTTCCTTCGATTTCCTCAATCCCTTTCTTTTCTCTTTGTACTCAGCTTCTTCAATAAAAGAATACTATTTAAAGTAGTTATGAGAATATGGGGTTCTTAGGCAAAAGACGTTTTTGAAACATTTGATTTTTCAAACTATGCAATTAAGCCTTTAAAAAATAACAATTTTTTTCTTGACATGATAAAAAAAGTAATCAAAGCATGAAACCGCAATTGAGAAAAACAGTCCTTATAGCTGGGCTTACTTGATTTGAAATGAAGTCACACTCAAGAGAAAAATGGGTACTTTTCCCACTATACCGGCACAGGCCATAAAGTCGCCAATAATGATGCAACGAACGCTAAACGGAATATCGTTGCTGGTAACCTTTTACTGCCATATATTTAAAGTAAGTCCCTACCATTTCGTCGCCTGAGCTAAAATGGCGACGGTGTGCTACGGCCAAAGTCTGCTGGGCGAGATTTGCGCCAGTATAATGGAAAAGTACCGAAAAATATTTAAACTTGACAGAGATGCAGCAAGAAATACGCTTTGAGTTTTTTTGCAGCAAGAAGTGTGGTACACATGTATAAAGAAATTTCACAAACTAAGTTCTCCATACTGGATGCTGTATGAAAAAGAATTTTTAACAACTATATGTATCTACAGGTGTTTTGCCGAAAAGATGAACATGACAGAAGTTTCCCCAAAAAATCAAATAGAAAAGCAGCTTTCTTACAGTGAAGGTACAGAGCTGAAAAGACACAGAAGGCATGCAAATAGAAAAGTAAGATATTTTTAGCCATTGTGAAGATGCTGAGTAATCCAGGGTAGAATTAAAAATGACCACAGATAAAGGAGGATTATTTTACAGAGTTGTGCAACTGCCTAGTCAGGACCAAAGAAAAATCAACGATGACTTATACGAGTCAATGTTTAACGAGGTTTTGAAAATGGTTTTTTTTTAAAATAAGATTCTATAAATATTATCACTCTTTACTGAACAAAAATAAATCACTTGATATTGTAACCTAATTAAAGTAATTTCCCATTTGGAAGCAACAAAAGGAGTTTTGTATCTCGTAATTTTGAACAATGTAGTCAGATAATGAGGATGGTATCTAAGCTGGTTAGCCTTTCTTAAAATTTTCAAACCACATTAGGAGGGCATCTCGCACACAAAGTAAGATTTAGTGAGCAACAGGTCCATACATAAAATGGATATTTAATGAGAAGAATCAGATCTTTAACTTGGAATTCTTCAGCCCCAAAGGCGAGATCATCATGTAAACATAATCCCTTGACTTGTTAGAAAAAAAGAAAATTAATATAAATACATATTTAATTATTTTTAAAGCATTTATTAAATATTTTATCAATTATTAAAATATATTTGAATCATTTATTTTATATTCAATTCCCCATCATAATTTTAGAAAATACCATCTTACATTAGTCATTTTAATTTAATTTTAAAAATAGTCAAGTTTCCAAACTTCCGGAGAATCTACATTTTTAGGGATTGAAACGCAAGCTACAAAATTTTACTCAGAAATCCATTATAACGACCATTTTAGGAACAAGGACATTTTAAGTTTCTTCATAACATCTAACTTGCAATTCTTACAAATACAAATTGCAACTGAGGATGGGAAAAAAAGATGATAAATAATGATATGCCTGCCCCATTCTTTCAGTTGATTAACTTATGTCGCCTAGCTAAATCATTTACAATGAATTTAATAAATACACTGAACTATAACTTTAAACTTCTATTGTACATGAACATATTCACCATCAGAAATTCATTATCGTACAAATCATGACGGATCTAAAAATATCACTTGAAGGCAAACTATGTTTAGCCACATGGAAAAGAAATCTATAAATTCCGTATAAAATTGTAAATAAATCTAAAAATTTTACAAAAAAATGGGTAAAAAAATTAACATGAATAATAACAGAAAAAACTTATCAAGACGGAAAGTTTCACAAAGGGTAACAATTTTATAAAATAAACTAAAACATGAAATGAAAGTTAAAAAAAAAAATTTTTTTTTTAAGTTTGAACCTGTATTTGAAAAGTCCTTGAACTTCCGATGCAAGGTTTTTGGACGGAGAGAATGTAAATATAAACACCGATGAACAAGTATTTGACGTCGAGGAATATATTGACGTCATAATATAGTCATGGATAGATAATGCCACTCTGATAAAATAATTTTCAAATACTTTTATGTATTAGTAATTTAACCTTAAAAATAAATTCATAGAAATAATTATCGCGAAATTAGAAGCATAAAAATTATTTTACTAATCATTTGAAGACTTATATTTGACTTAAATGAATGTTTATTCGTCAATTTACTTTATTGCTAATTTGAGGATAAATTTTCTTTTCATGAAAAAAAGGTTTTCTTCTTTTTAATAGTTTTGATAATGGCTAACAATTTCTTAATTACTTTTTTTCAATACATTGTTATCATTAATATGCAAGGTCACATATAATAATGAATTATGTGTCATTTTCTTTTCTAAAACTGAAATACTTGGATTCATTTTAAAATTAGCATAGTATTTTAGGTATTAGTTTTATTTATTAACATAGAATATTAAGATTAAGATCACTTTTCCTTTAGGTTCCCAAAAACTAAACAAAGAAAAAACGAAACTTGGTTGTCCGCTCTGAATGTTTCGCCCAATGGTGTCATTGACATTGTAACCTCGAGTATCCGCGTTTTCTCATTTGTTGTTTCTGGAACAAGGAATTTCGGTTAAGTAACTACTACTACTGCAACTTTATTTTAGGTGAGGGCAGATGTGTTCTTTGTGACCCTATTATTTTCAGTTTGTCCTCTTTGAAATATATACTCTAAATTTGCTAAGCAACTTGAAACGTTTTTAACGTAACGAGAGCTTCTCAATATTGTTCATTAAATTATCGGAGACACTGCCACAATGGCGTTGACTCGCGTTCCATCTCCTCCACCTACACCGCAATCTGAAGCAGCACAATCTGTTGCTGAAAGCTGGTGTTATACTCAAGTTAAGGTAATCAAATTTTCGTTTATGTGGACAATAAATAATTTTAGCTATAGTCGAGAAGAAATGGGCGAAGTTCTGAAAAGTTCAACTTTCTCAGCTGGTTCAAATGATAAATTGAAATGGTGCTTACGCGTAAATCCAAAAGGCCTGGACGAAGAAAGTAAGGATTATTTGTCTCTTTATCTGTTGCTTGTATCTTGTAACAAAACAGAAGTCAGAGCAAAATTTAAGTTTTCGATCTTGAATGCCCGTAAAGAAGAAACCAAGGCCATGGAAAGTCAAAGAGCATATCGATTTGTTCAAGGTAAAGATTGGGGATTTAAGAAATTTATTCGGCGAGATTTTCTGCTCGATGAAGCAAATGGACTTCTTCCTGATGATAAGTTGACATTATATTGTGAAGTAAGTGTGGTTGCTGATTCAATAAACATATCTGGTCAGAACAGTGCTATCCAGTTCAAAGTTCCTGAATGCCACTTGTCAGATGACTTTGGCAATCTGTTCGAGGGCCAGAAGTTTAGTGATGTGGTCCTCAGTGTTAATGGACGAGAATTTGCAGCCCACAAAGCTATTCTTGCTGCTAGATCGCCTGTATTTTGTGCTATGTTTGAGCATGAAATGGAAGAGAAGAAACAAAACCGTGTTGAAATCACTGATATGGATCATGAAGTTTTGAGAGAAATGCTGCATTATATTTACACTGGAAAAGTCTCCAACATTGAAAATATGGCTGAAGATTTACTTGCTGCTGCAGATAAGTATGCTCTTGATCGACTTAAAGTCATGTGTGAAGAGCATATATGTGCCAATCTGTCCGTTCTTACTGCTGCAGAAGTTCTTATTTTAGCTGATATGCATAGTGCTGAACAGTTGAAAGCTCATGTCATTGATTTCATAAATATGCATGCTACTGATGTTATGGAAACCCCTGGCTGGAAGGCGATGATCAATTCACATTCTCATTTAGTGGCTGAAGCATTTCGAGCCCTGGCTACCCAACAGATACCAGCGATTGGTCCACCTAGAAAACGAGTCAAACCCTAAAAAGTTCAAATTGAACTCATTGCTAATATTGATATTACAAACTTTTTACTTTGGTTTCTGCTTTCCATTTTTGATTTACATTAAATCATTTGGCCTGGAGTTCCGAACTGTTATACCTCTTGCTATTTTTATTATGTGAACTATTTTTTGGAAGATGATAGTTTTTCTTGCTTTTGCTTGATTAACTTTGGAAAGAAGTTATTTTTGGGTGTACTTTTCATTTTTCGTTTATTTCTGGAGTTAATTACATATTTTTTAAGAACTTGTAATTATAATGGAGTGAATTGTATATACTGCTTTTGCAAGATCGAGTCTTGTGACAGTTACTGCGGTAATGTACAATATTTTTGTGCACTTGTTCTTGTAAAATCAGTTCTTCAGTGTTTGCTATTCATCAGTATTCATATTATTTGTTGAACTATAAATGATCTTTAAGATATCTTCTAATTTTTGCATTATATCTTTTAACTTGTTTTAAGATTTATTGTATTGTGTATGCTAAGTGTTAAGAAAATGTAATGGGAAAATTTAAATGTGCACTTTCTTGTGAGTTGTCCTAAATGGTTATGGTTCTTTTTAGTAGAAATTGTACTCTCTAGAACTGATCTAATTAGATATGTATAATCATATTAAAAATGTTCCTGTGTTCTTTGTTTCTTGTGTGTTGGTTTTGATTTGTTCAAATTTCATTTAGATTTAGTTAAATGTTTGTTCTAGATTTATGATTTTATGTTTTAAGACTTTAAAAAGACAAAAAAATTAATGTTATGTTTTATTTTTCCTTGGCTTTCTGCCTCACTGATTGTATAGAAGTTTCTCTATAAATAAACAATTACGAAAGATTTTCTATATATTTCTTGTATTATATGTGTATCTCCCGGTTTCTTTCCTTTTTTTATACATGCTTACAAAGCTTGCACCTTTTATTCATGTATATGTACCTACTTTGTACAAATTGAAAGTTTTGTGATATTGACTTTGTTTCAACTGTAATTGAAAAATTACTTATACATATTATTCAATGTATTTTATAATATTCTTAGAAAAGTGCACTGTTTAAACTTCCTGTGGCTTTAAATACTTGGATTAGTCTACTTCATTTTCAATTTGCTTTCCACTACTTAAAAGTAACAAAAAAATATTGGAAAGCATATTTTTTTAATAATGAAAAATTGTTGTATAAGCTGTGTAAAACAAGTTATTTTTTATGGAATGGTTTTCTTTTATAGTTATGCTAATTGTCAAAGCAGTAGATTAACAGAAATTCTTTTTAATTCTGAAAGAAAAATATGTTGGTAGTTTTTTTAATTTATTATTGATTATTAAGGATAAAAATATTACATTATATCAATAACATAAAAAGTTTTGATCAACAGTCATAATTCATGACTTGAATGGAAATCTTAATCTGTCAATTACATTTTCATATTAAATTTTCTTGTTCTTTAAAATAATGTAGAATTATATTTCAGTAATTCAAAATAAATTACTTTAATACAATTGAATCTTACTACAAATATCTTATAAATTATACTGACAATTCTTATAGTTAGGCTATGAAAGATTTCCTTCAGATTAAATTTGGTAGAATTTATTTTAAAATTTAAATCTGATTTATAGTTCTGAAATTAATATCATTTGTGCTTGTAAATAATCATTTTCAATGCCAGTATAAAATGGTATTTTTCCTATTTAAAATGCTTCCTACATTTATGTTTCGTAACCTTCAATTTTTTTGTTAAAATGTTGGTATTATAATCAAAATTTTGTTTTCTTTGTTTCTCACCACTTATTTTAGTAATGCACATTTTTATTTGTTTAATTTTTTTCTTCAAATAATTGCTTAAAACCTCTTGCTCTTTAGATTTATACATTCTCATATTCTTTCTTCTCTACTATTATAATTCCACTATTTGACCATGTTGAAAAGTAATTTTTTCTCAAAAATATTAATGTATGAAATTCATCTCAAAGTTATATCTTAAATGAAACCACTGACTTGGTTTCTTTTATATGCTTTATAAAACTGTACCTGTTCATATCTTATTTAAGAAAATGTCGTGAATTTATTAATCCAGTAAGTATTAGTTTATGGGAAAGATATCATTGGTGGATCTTATTTCATTAAAAAGGCCTGGCAATTTGTATTTTTGGAAATTAATAAAATAATTTATTCAAAGCACTTTCTAATTTTTATTTCGTGTGTGTTTGATTAATCTTATAAGGTGGAAGCTTTCATTTATTTTGATGTTGATGCTCTCGTATTTTTATACAATATACAACAGAGAAATTTAAAAAAAACACCATCTCGTTATTTTACAGTAAAAACCAAATTTGCTGGTTAGTGAAATTGAAATATATGGTATTAGTTTGAAATTGCGTGAATTATTAATAATCTTATGTTTCAACTACAACTTGCACTCTAAATGATTAGAGATATCTTAAATAAAAGTAAGTTTGTTTTTTCTAACCTTGTATATAATTCTATTTATTTTACTGGAATCCAAGTTATTTCAAGGAAGTTATTTCAAAAATAAGATGAGGTAAGGATTTTAATTTTGTATCTAGATCAACTAATAACAGAACGTAACAATATTTTCTTTTGAGAATTGTATTTTTATGGGCTGCCAGTCAGCAGTTTGAATCAAAAAATAGAAATAGTTTTTGAATGAATTTATTTTTAAAGATAATGCTATAAAACATTATAGTTGAAAGTAAGTATTTAATTTTTTTTTTCCTCCATAAAATAGCATGCTAGGATTTTAAAAATTTCATAATATATTCTTAAAATAAAAAAATAACTAATGAGATTTCTGTTGCTGAATTTCTTTGAAAAGTTTGTCATAGTTGGCTAAGCAACTGGTTTAGATACCGACATTTTTTATACTTATTATTTAAGTAAAACAGTTGTTTCGTTTACTTTTAATAAACTAAAGAATTTTAATTGGAATATGATAAGAATTGAATGATATACAAATAATTTATATGCAATGTAGTTAGGAATTTTTTAAATTTCTGAATGTTTTATTTTATACATATGATAATTGCTAATTCTAAAAAAGTTATGTATTGTTGACCTTCAACTTGTTAAAATTAATGTAAGGACTACTTATATCCTTGCGACATATTTTTTTTCTTTTAGGTACTGATATTGAATCCTTACCATTATGTTTCATTTTATGCTTGTTTCATTATAACTCGAATCAGCATAGACTTTTCCAGTGAAAGCAATTTTCCCTCCTCCTATAGAGGTTTAATGAAAATTTTGCATTGTTTTATAAGAAGTATTTATTTTAGTTATTTTATATTTATAAAAGTAATAGTTAAAATTTAGTCCTGAATTTCAATTATTTATTCAGCATTGGAACAATGTCTTTTATTTGAATTAAATATTCGAGATTGTTCTATCTTTACTTTTAAAAAAAAATCTTAAAAAAAAATTTTTTTTTTGCTGCTGCTTTGCATAAAATAGTGTCTGTTTAATATAATTAGTATGGAAAAAAATTTGCATTTGAATATTTTATTAACTTTTGTTGTTTTCTTTTATAATTATCTTCTCTCTATCAAATTTTTTTAAAGATTCTTTTCTCTTAGTCAGTTTCCCTTTAATGTGTTGTTATTCAATTATGGATTGAAATTTAGAAAAACCTAGTTATGTAAATATGCTGTTAAAAATTTGAAAACATGTTATCCAGATATTTACTAATACAAAACTGTCTTATATAAGATAATAGATTATTGATTTGAAAGATATTCAGAGCATTTTTAATAATGATAGTCTTAGAATTGGTCAAATTTTTTTAAGAGAATAATTCTTGTTTAAATGGGGAATTGGAAGAACTTATTGATTTGAGTGTGCTATTTTAATATCTCTGTCCCTTAATGTGATTTGTATTGAATGTTTTATATTTCGATTGGCCATTTCAGTGGTAAATTAACTGTTATAAAATTTTGAACTATATAGTTGTGTATTTTTATTCTCCTCCCATGCTTATATAAAATTTTGTGTTAGGTTATATAAACATACTCAGATAAAAATAAAGAAAGGAGAAAACATATCCTTTTAACTCTATTGTGATGGTTAGGATAATAGGTGCTTATCATTTAACAGCAATGAAAAATTTTTCATTTGTAAAGGAACTAATAAGATACTTTTAAAAAAAAAATTAATTATACAATAAGTTGCATTTCCATATTCTGTTGCCTTTCTTTAATCAGAAATTCAGTTATGAATTTTTCTTATTCCTTTAAAATTACATGTAGACTATAACAGCATTACCTGCATATTTTTAAAAGATTATTCAAATTAGATACCAATGAATTTGATTTGATTGTAAAGTTTTGGAAATGTAATAATGATATAATGCAGTTACTTTTGGGTGTAATTTCGAGATTTATAAATTACTAATCAATATAAAGAACATTTTTTAGGATTAAAATATTTTTGTTAGATGTAGGAACCTGATATGATTACTAAACTTGGAAGTTTTAAAGAATAATTCAGCATATTCTTCAAATATCAATTTTTATGATATTTCTTAATATTTTTCAGTAAAATTTTATGATAATATAGTAAGTAATTTTGACTTTTGTTATAACAATTTACTCATTTTTTTACAATTTTAATGAAGTATTTTGATATGTATTTGTGAGATAAGTGAAATTCAATCCATGTTAATTGTAATGAATCAATTTTCTTTTTTTTTTAGCTGTAAAATACTTTAAGCAGAGATTTTAATACATTGTACAAATTAGATATTTGAATAAGAAAACTTTAAAAAGTAAGAAAATAAACATATATATATAATGAAAAGTGGTGACAGAGTTCTTTAGCCTCAATTCATGCTCTGATTTTGAAACTTCATACTTCCTTTGAAAACTTTTGACTGCTATATAAACTATCGAGGGTTGCCTTATCCCAATAATTTAAAAGTATAAAAAGATATTGCAAAATAAAAATTGGGCAATTCTCAGCTTGAACAACCAAATCAATGACGTAAATTTAAAGATATTGCTAATCAATTGAAATACTGTTATTTTATTAAGTTTGATTTAAAATAGTAGTTTCTTTTGCTGTAAGAAGATAATTAAAATTGTATGAAATGATTATTACTGTTATGATTTATAAACTGCTGGTCACCAAAGGCAGCTTTTAAATGCTTATAATGTATGTATGTCTAATATATGTATGCTAGGAGTCTTAAGGCTGATGAAATGTAATAATGTTCCGTATTACCAAAAATTGCTGTATTTTATTGTTTTTTTAAAAAGTTTTATATTTAAATTTTAATTTTATTTTCTTAAAAATTAATTCCTTTTATGAAGAAAATAATACTTAAAAAATAAATTTTTATCGAAAAATATATATTTTTTAAATTCTGGTTTTTAATATCATAAATTCTATTTATTTATTATTATTTTGGATTAATTAAATGTCATCTATTTATAGAGTTGTATAGAAATGAAATGTATGAAACTTGAAATTTTTTAGGGTTTTTTTAATACAATTTTTGTAAAAAATTATAACAGCTATTAAGAGTCATTTAACATCTATTATCATGAAAATTTTCAAAACACTATTTAATTGCAACAGAGTACAATATTTTTAAAATACATATGTATGTATATGGCAATCAGGTCATACAGGATTCAGATTGATCAACTTACGGTTTCAGCATAAAATATATAAGGAATAGTTAGTAGTTAATTTTCTGTATATGTGATTATCGGGGATTTTTATTTTGTCTTATTTCATAGAATAGTTTGTATTATTTTTTGGCAATGCATAATTTTTTTTATCATGCTTTTCATTTTACTTTGAACAAAGTATTTGAATACAAACAAATTTATAGACTGCAAAACACGTATAAAGTATACTTTTATATTTATAATATTTAATAAAAGGTTTGACAATTTAAGATTTATTTTAGGATGATATACATTAATTTGGGTTATATAAGAATTTTGAGATATCGATTACACATTTAGTATATGGTTCATGCAGTAAGATGACAATTAGCATAAGATATTTCATGTGCATTACATGACCATTATGTGATGGAATAGTGTTTCAAGTCTGATAGTCAAGACCAATTTCCGACCAGCATGACTGTATATAAAATAACCTGTCATAATCATTTTGAATCTTCCTGTAAATATATATTAGGAGAATGTAAAAGCAGTTTATGTGGTTGATTAACTTGCTAGTCATTTATGGACCAGAAGCTATATGAAGGCTGTAAAGTATGATTACTTTGATGCTGTATTGTAGTTGAATGATTAAGGAGGCACTTAAATTCCCATAGTACTATGAGCTGTGATTTATGCTCATAAATATTTAATGCGGAATTTAATTTAGCTTATATTGATATCTGACTTTGAAGTAATTTATAGATTATTTTGGAATAGTATACTATGATGAAGGTTATTTTACTTCAATCCAGTAGCCTTCTATCCTCCAAGCAATATCAATATGAGAAAATTTAAGCCACAACTTCAATTTTAATGTACACCAAATGTACATGAGAGAATTTTTAAGTGAAATTGAATTTTTAAGAACTGAAATATTAAGTTCTCGTCTGAAACTTTAACATAATTACAAGAAATAATAAAATACATTTACAAGAAAAAAAAGTGTTTACTTACTTCTATATAAATAGTGTTTTAAATATCTTGAAAAGAAAAAAATATGTTTTCTTAATTTTCAAACAGGATAAAGGAAGAATTTTTATTTCTATAAATAGGATTTAACAATTAAAGATTAATGGAGCATACCATGTTTAATGATCAACTAAACACAATAATCTAATTAATACATTGAAGTAAGAATCCAAATATTGTGTTTGATATTAAAAAAAATTATTGCTAAATGCAGAAAAAAAATATCAAATTTAATACTAAATGATAAAACTGCCATTAATGATGACGATCATTAATGTTATATTTTGGCATATGGATTTTTCATGGTACAATCATGCTAAGCTAATGAATTCACAAAAATGTATATAAATTATACATGAGTAATAAATGTTTTGTAGCTATTTAAAATTTTGGAATGGAATAGTTTCTAGCATTATGTAAGAAGTGTATTTATGGTGATATGAAATATTAGAAAACATAAATTTTATACATTTTGTTGGTGCCTAGATATACAAACTGCAACAAATTAATACTTTAGCATATGGAAAGGAATTTTGTAAATATGGACAGTGAAATACAAATACTTCTAAATAATGCATTTTAAGCTTTCATGAAAGCAAATTGAGATTGGGTCAAGAAAATAACTTATAAAAAGCAAATATTGTAAGTAAAACAAGGTTTTAAAGGGTTTTTTTCCCCCTTTTTCTTTAAAGCTTTAAAAAAAAAATATTGGAAATACATGCAATAGGATCGTGGTTATAGTAGCCTATTAATGTTCTTTCTTAGTTTTTCTATCTTTCTTAAATCTTCTTTCTTAGTTTTTCTATTTTCTGATATTAAAATAATCAACTACATGCAATTCAAATTTTATTACATGAACCTAATCTACATTTTTATGACTTCTCAAGCTTTGCTTAATATCTTTGTTTTTAATGTTTAAACAATGAGAGAGAGAGATACTAATTTTCATAGTCAATAAAATTTTCAACTCTGAAATTGCTGCTATATTTTTTGAAATTCGGAGTAGGGGGGGAGGGGAGGAAGCTAAATGAGACGGTGAATGAAAAAAATATAATATTTGCCCTGCATAATATCAATAATTTTTTCAGACTAATTTTTTTACAATAATTTCTTATTGTTATATAACTCCAATTTTTAAAGAAACAGTTTTTAAAATAAGTAAAATTATACAAGAACGCTATTAATATATAATATTTATTGCAGTAATGAGTATAAAAATATGAACCATTGAGCAATATTAAAAATTAATTACAATTTAAAATTAAGCTCAATTTTAAAACTTTTTCCTGACAACTTCTAAAAATATAACAGTATAAAGTTTTTTTACATCATAATTTTTTTTTGTTCTTTCTATTACATCAATTTAATAATAATAAGTTTTTTTGTATTTCGACAAATTTTAATTACATTACAATTTATTCATTGCTGCCTTGAAATTTAAACTTCTTTCATCAAATATTTAATTGTGTCATTTTCTTCTACTTTTGAAAGCTAAGAAATAAGAATTTTGTTTAATTTACATAGCAAAAAAGTGAAATTGCAGTACTATAAAATTTAAAAGTTTAATGAACAAAGAATCTGCATTTTATGCTTAAAAATAGTTTGTAGATAGTATCATGAATATGAAGTAGAGCATAAAAGATTTAATTAAAATTAAATGCAACCAATGTCTCTGGTAAATCAGGAGCTTGTTACAAATTGGGAATTATTTATTGAAATAGATTTGACTATAAATCCTGAAATGGATTTATAGTCAAAAATAATTTTAGACTATTTAGAAAAAATAATCTTTTTTATGTTACAGTTTTCAAAAAAAATCAGAGAGTTTTGTTTCACATGTATTAATTTTTTTAATGTTATGAATTATTTTTGAGTTCATGTACATAATTTATGACATATATCATGTTTACATAAATACATTTCATAAATTATTTACAAGAACTGAATGGCCTGAAATAAATTGTCTGAGAAATTCAGTATAAAACCTAAATCTGCTAATATACATAGAAAAATTTAATTAAGATTTATTTTAAGCTCTATTTAATTTACATTAGAATTAAAAGTATAATTGCTAACATTTTACCTTTGAAAAAGTGTTATCAATTAATGTTTAAAGAAAAGACATTAATTCAAAGCTATACATTAAATGAATATAATAAATATAAAAAGGCTTACATATTTTTTAATTATTGAAAAATGAAGGAATCATTTAATGCATTATTAATAAGTATCTTCATTATAAAGATAGAAAAGTAAGTTATTCAAGTATAACCAATTTTAAATTTTCTTTCATTTTAAATTTACATAAAAATGAATATAGTAAAAAAAAAATCTGAATTTCTTTTTATTTGAAAAATTCTAATGCATTAACAATTGAATATATATATAATTAGAATTTAAAATCTATATCAATTTACTCTGAAAATTAGTTTTTAGTAACCAGTTTATAAAATGGAAGAATTATGTGAATCTTTCTGTTAAGAATATTAGACAGTAATACTTCATGCTTTAAAATTAGGATCTAATCGATTGTTTAGATTTTATTTCTTCAAACTGTATTCAAATTTCTTAAAAGTTTTGCCATTTAAATTTAAATGAAAATTTGGTAATGTTTTTATCAATAACTTGAAAATTGTTTTCTATCAAAATATTAAACACTCTAAAAATTTAAAATAAATTTTTCTTAATACTGGCTTATTTATATAGCTATAAGAAAAACCAGAAAATTCATAAGTTTTGTTTTTAATTATAATTTTAAATAATACTTCTGATTATCATATTTATTATTTATTGATACTTCTGTTAAATATTTTGTTTAAAGCAGGGTTTTCGATGTTTTCTTGGATTTTAAAATACTGATTTAAAAAGCAAATTTTGAATATTATTGTTACTTTTCAAATTTCATATTAAGAAATTTTTTCTTATCTTTGAAGGTAAGCAAATTTCTCTCCTTATTTGTTTGACATTGTTTTTAAACACATTCAGACTCCAGTGCGTTCCTCTTAGCTTTACACAAAGTCAGTGTCATATTAAGCATTTTCGACAGTAAATAATTTCCTGTTTCTGATATAAGTTCTTGCTGTTTTTAAATTTATTTTGTATCAATATTATATTTAAATTTTGGATTGATCAAATTGTATTTCTAATTCAAGAGATTATCTTAAAGCCGTTGCAAGTTCTTATAATTTATTTATAAGAAAATCTTACTAAATTTTTTTTATTTAGAGGCTAATTTTTTGTATATCTTGTCATTACAACTGTTTTTTAAAAATATCATACAATAAATCAAAATCTCTCTTTTTATTAATATGCTTTTGTTTATTTTTCAAAAATATAGCATCAAAGTTTTACCATTCTCACAATCTTGCAAGGTTTGTTACTTTATTATTGATTTCCATATTTTTAAGATTTAGATATAACCTTTTTTATTCATCTTTCATATATTGTTGCAATATATACTTTTTTCTTATTGTTTTGAAAAAAAATTGAAAAAGAATTTTTTTTTTTTTTGTTCTAACGAAATTCAACAAAAATGTAACTAGAAGGCTAGTCAAATTTCCAGGCAGGTTCCAATATATATTTTAGCAGTACTTAAATGAAAATGAAACTTATTATTAGAAAATAATAATCTTCGTCCAGTTTCCTTAATGATACTATAAGAAATAACACCACATTACGTATTTTAGATTTTCTGCTTTTACACATTTTTTGAAAGTTTCATCATTATTAGTATAGCATTGAAAGTCCCTCTCCCTAATTTGATTTTCCTTAAGTCCCATGGTTAAAACAATTTTATTTTTATTTTCTACTTTTACAAGAAAACACAAATTATGAAAATAATTTATTTAAAAGAAAAACCAATTAATTTTTAAAAAAGCTAATTTGTTAGCATTAGGGGGAGGGAATCAAAATATTGTATGTAGAGAAGTAATCAAATATCCCAGAATAGCTATTATTCTTGTTAAAATGCTAAGGAGCAACTTTTAAGGGATAGTACTGATATCATTTATATAATTCAAACATAAAATTTGTGAAAATTATTTAAAATAATCAGTAAAACATATGGAGGAGTTTTCATTTCTTCCATCATTAAAGAAAATACTCAATTTTTAAGTTAACATTATATAAGTTGAATTTAGGTTGTAGATATTTCCTAAAGGTTTTTACAAGATAATAACCTTTTCAATAAATTACAGTCATTCACTTTTCTCACTTTTATGTTCTTTTTCTATATAAATCTTCCTGGAAAGTTAAAAAAATTACTTAAATGTAATTAATTTCCAATTGCAATATGCAGCTTTTGAAAAAAAAAAAACACAAAATTAAGTACTTTGTTAAAAATATAAAACATTAAAGCACCAACAGTGAGCAAAACTAGGAATGGATCTTCTGTCATTTAAGAATATATTTGTAGAATCAGAGTTCATCGAAGAAAAACTTTTTGAGAAATATCAGAATTCTGAGTAAAATTTATCAGCCTTATTATAAGTTTTATGGTTTGTTTCTCTTACCCTCAATTAGAGACTATTAGTTGAAACAGACAGTATCAAAACGTAGCTATAAATCTTGAGGTTGTTTCTAATGACCTTTTAGGTATGAGAATCAAAATCTTACTGAACAGCAGATGCCTGACTAGCAATAGTTGCAGCATGTCAGCTTTTTATTATTTTATTGTTTTGAACAAATAAAAAAAAAGATGTTTTATACAGTTTTAATTTTTCTTCAAAAGCTGCAGATTTTAAGTGAAAAAAGCAACTGTATACAAAACTTTCTAATAAATTATAGAGGAAATTGAAGTTTATCATGATAAAGATATTTTTATAGATAATTTAATTTAATAGTAGTAGATTCTTTTAAAACAGAACAGAATGAAAATAAATTCTAAATTATCTTTTTTGCATATCTAAAAAAAAGAAGGAAAGAAAAATGTATTTTTTCTAAATATCTTTTTGATCATATTAAGGATCATTATTCTGTCATATATTTTAGAAGCTCTACTGCTTTTAAGAATTTTCATCTCTAACAGAGTTTCAATATAATAAATACTATATTATAACTATAGCTGCTAACTTTGTTTTATATTAATTAACTCATGGTTATTTTTTAAATGATTTTCTCTCTGATAAGGAAAATACTAAATTTATAAATTTTAAATGTTATATATAAGCCAAGCAATGATTAAAAATTTGAATTTTAAGATGTACTATCACACTAATTACCTTTGTGTGTATATATATATATACACACACACACACACACACACACACACATATATATATATATATATATATATATATATATATATATATATATATACAAAATAAGTCAAGCAAAAAGGAACACAGCCAAGTTTCGTTTACGTAATCTTATTAATTTAGATTTGTTTCATTAATAGGTTCTATTTCATTTACTTTTGATTTTTGTGAACTTTTAGCGTTTAATTCCGAATTTAATTTTAATTTCGACCTAAATAGTTTCGTTTTAATTTTTGTTGACTCAGGAAATGGGTTTTAATTATTTTAATGCTTTTATGATTGTTTTATATATATATATATATATATATATATATATGATCAAACAACCTTTATAAAATTTTCCAATATATTTGCAATTCTGCATTTTTAGTATATATTTAGTATATAGTAACCTTTTCAGCACTTAAACAACTAAAATTAGCTAATGTTAGAAGAAATTAAAATACAGAATGTGGTTAATTAATTATAAAATGATTCACTGCAAAGTAACTGTTCTGATAAAATTAAAACTAAACTGCTCTAATTAATTAATTAATAATTATTTTTTGATGCTTTACCACAGCTTTTTAAAAATAATTTATAGAAATATTCACTTTTTAAGAAATGATAAGAGATCAATTTATGAACTATTCAATTTTTGAAAGGGCAATATAAATGAAAAACACTTAGTTTAAAGTTTCCAACTATCCAGAAACTTGGGTTGATTTTCAATATAATGACTATGAATTGATTTTCAATATAATGACTATATTATGACTATCAAAAATTAGTTATTTATTACTAGTGTCATCATAATGCTTATAAAAATGTTCATTATCCTTAAACATAAATAAAGCAGAAAATGAAAATTGGAAAATGACGGATTGTTTAGTGATGGATATACAAAAATTCAGCTTAACAAATTTGATCATAACTAATAATTTCCTTATCTTTTTATTTATTTTCTACTTTTTGTTTTATATTTTTCAAAATTCAGCTTTTAGATTAAATTAATAGAAAAGTCCATTATTAAAAATATATATAGTTTAGAACAATTTTATTAATATGAAATATTTATTACAAAAATATAAACATTATTACTTATATCTAAATTACACCTTTTATAATATATCGTCTAATTTAACATAACCTGTCTAATAATACAACTTTTCATATTTACCCTAAATATTGAGAAAAAAAATTCAAAATTATTAAGTAATTATTATTTTATTGAAAATTTTTTAATATCAATTAAACAGCAGAATCTAACACCATTTACTTAAATTTGTTTAAATCTTATAATGTATACATAATCAAGGCCAAATTATTTAAATTTACTATTAAATTTGTTTAATTAAACTATCAATAAAAATTTAAACCAATGTCCTCAGAAATGTAATTTGATTGTGACTTATATAGCACAAAATCAATGAGAATAAAGTGAAAAAATACATGCATATATGTAGTATAATTACAGTGAGAATAAAGTGCAAAAATGCATGCATATATGTAGTATAATTACAGTGAGAATGAAGTGCAAAAATACATGCATATATGTAGTATAATTACAGTGAGAATAAAGTGCAAAAATGCATGCATATATGTAGTATAATTACAGTGAGAATGAAGTGCAAAAATGCATGCATATATGTAGTATAATTACAGTGAGAGTAAAGTGCAAAAATACATGCATGTATGAAGTATAATTACAGTGAGAATGAAGTGCAAAAATACATGCATATATGTAGTATAATTACAGTGAAAAAATAGTAATAGACAGCATATCGCATCACAATGCCTTGAATAAAACACGTAAGGAGAAAATGGAAGCGAAAAAAAAATCTAAACATTTACATGAAGTAAAATTCGATACTTCAAATGTTTAAAGAGAGGTAATTAATGTTTAAAATTGTGAGCAAATGTGTTTAAATTATTATCGTATCGATGGCAATTCATCTTTAAAGTCATAGATTTTATTTAACAACATCCTAGTAAAAATTTTCGTATTTCAGAAGAGAAAAAAAATGTTTCATTTTCTACATTTTTGAAAAAGAATTCTATTCCAGCATTTAAACTACCCGCATTTTTCCTTCTTTCCCCAGCCGGCCGTAGTTTGATGTTGTTGCTGCTGATGATGATAACAGTTGAAGTGGTTTCTTTTGAGCATTGCTACATGCCGGCTTTACCTCTGAGTTACAGAATTTGTGACAATGTTGATTGTGATTCAAATGTTTGACAAACTATTCCAATTAAACGTGAAGTCAAAATTTATTTTGTTAAAAAATGATAAATTTCTTGTCTAATTCATGAATACCAGAAACTTTGTTCTGGTGTTTTTAAGTCGTTGTTAGTTTTGGTGGAAAATTTATGTTTGAAGTAAGGATATATTTTGGGGAAAAAATTAAATAAACATTTAAATGGAATCTGCAGCTTGAACTTAAGTCTTGATGTTTATCATTATCATCTGCATCATATTCATTCATAAGTTAGTTCATGAAGTTGGACCTCATTCCAGAAAATTCGTTCACTAAGTGTTTGATATATATTTTTTAAATTACTGTTTCTGTTTATTTTTGTTGACCGTGAAGAAAAGGATAGCTGGTGGTGGATGATTTTGAAAGATTATTGGGAGAACGATTATGAATACTACGGAACTCGGTCTTTCTTTCAACTTAACGGGGGTGAAATTTCTACGGATAAACGCTCTTTCCTGAAATCATTCTGAGTAATTTTAAGTGTTGGTAATCGTGCCACAATATCAGCTTTTCGCATAGAGCCGTAATTAGCAATGAAGGATCTCTTTTTATTGTTTTATTCAAACTTAACCATTGTCTCCTCATTGAGGGATCTTCTAACCCCAGAACTTCTGACATTGCTACAGTGGTAGTTACAACCTTGATTTTAGAAAATTTGACGATGAATAAAAAATATCAGATTCCTATTAGGATAAAATACCCAACAATATTGAGATATTTCTCCGTTTTTGGCTTGCTTTGAGAAGATTGAACAACATCGTGGAGATGTCGTATAATATCCTGTGCTAATAAGGTAAGATCTAATAAAGAAAATCAAATAATTATGCTCATGGAAATTTATATAATACACATGTGGACCAGTTTCTTTACAAAATAGAAGAATTAAAACATTTATTATTATTATTATTATTGATTTTAGAAAAGATCTTTCTGCAAATGCGATGATTATTGATAATGCCATTATCTTTTCACATCAAAAACCAAATTTAGACATAATTCAAACATTTTTTAAAAATAATTGCCGTAATATTTATATGATTATGAAATCAAAAATTGATGTCGTTATTATCCATTTTTAACCTAATAATCTTGGCCAGAAAGAAAATCTCTTCGATAAAGATCCAAAGGTATTTGCTCCAACCCTCTTAGTCGAGTTCGATAATATTATCCAGCCAAAATTTCTTTCATATAGATATAAGTATTCTCTTTAAACAAATGCTCAACATAAACTGATGTAGGTTAATCCAATATGTGACATAATATCTTTCTAGCATTCATTCTGGAAAACATCACTTGTTAAGTGAGTCAATTTTATCATTTTGTTTTGCCCGTTATGCAAATCAATCATTATACGAAGTTTGACTTTATTTCTTTTAGGATTCAATTTCGATGTTTGTTCTAACGCAGTGTTTCCCAAACATTTGACATATGTATACCCATTCTATAATTTTCGTAACGCTGAGTACCCTTTGTCAAAAAAAAAAAAAAAAAAAAGGATATATTGGGTTGTTCGGAAAGTCATTTCGTATTTTTGTGTCAAAATGAAAAGAAATTTTCGTTTAATGAATAAATTATTTATTA
>JAPMOQ010008606.1:680104-705359 GCA_026543055.1 Argiope trifasciata | reverse complement strand
TCCAAAATTTTGCAAATTTCCAGAATGCTCACTGAATTTCATTCCATTTTTCCAAAATTTCTAGAATGGTCACTGAATGGAATCATCTACCAAATAGTTTCAAAGCAAGTTTTTAATGTTATTCATCGCTGAAAATAATGATTCGCAGGCATAGGTAGATGAAAATAGGGTTAAAATAGTATGAAACATCTTCTTCAAACAAATAATGTGACTAGGATCGAATTCCATGTTTCCAAAATTTCGTTACTGGCACTTTTACTTATATTCTTGTTAATCTTTCTATTTCAATTAATTCCAACTTTTTTCCTGTTTCAATACATTTTTGAATCCACACTGAACTAGACAGGAATTCAATCAGTTGCATTTCAAAATCTTCAAAGTTCAATTCATCAAATGAAGTCACATCAGAGAACATAATAAGCTTTTCCTATAATCCTGTGAAAATCTCGATGAAAATTCCTCGATTGAAGAATCAGTTACAGAAACAATCATTAATTTTTTCTTCGTCTGGTTTCTCATGTACTTCTAAATAGCTGATATTCTTTTTTAAAAAGAATTTGGGAAGTGTTTGTAGTTTCTTGTAATAATATCATTTCAGAAAACATGCAGTTTAGCATCAAAAGCGTGAATGAGATCCATCATGACTATTATTGTTTTATTTCTACCTTGAAGCTTTACGTTCAATTAATCGAAATGCTGCCACATGTCTCTAAAAAGCATCAGTTTTGAAAGCCACATAGCATCCAACAACTGAGGGTATTTTTCTATTCTCCCCTCATTTGGCAGAAACAGTCTGATTTCTTCCAAAAGTCAACAAATCTTTGAAGTACGTTCCCGTGGCTCAACCAATGAATATTATTATACATTTGTAAGCCATTGTACACTGAATCGACTACATCCAACAAAGTATCAAACTTTGGCTTATTTAAAGCCTGCGACGATAAATGGTAACTCCAGTACATTAACAAGAGATGCAAAATCACTCTTAGCACACAGAGTTTGTTTGTGAATAATGAAGTGGAATTCTTACGTCTTTTTGAAATAAATTAATGAAATTACTTTTTTGATCCACCATACTTGTTACTGAAACATTTTTTTTTTCAAAACAATTTCTTTCTCAGCAAGTGAATTTTTAACAGCTGAACAAATATCTGTGCCTTTTGTAATTGTTAGCAATGGTGTTATTGCAATTAATTCTTCCTTAATGATGTTTCCTACACAATATCGAGCAAAAATAGCTAAACGTACAGATTAAGTGACGTCAATACTTTAATCAAAACATAGCGATATAAAAGGATCGTTTTTCATTTTTTTTTCTCGTCATTTTTTTTTTTTTTTGGTCTGATGCATTTCCCGCCAGTTTTAAAATTCGTTCTTTTATTGTGTTTCTAGACAGAGGAACATCTTTATGCATTGAATTACTCTATCTTTATTATCAAAATCATCGAAAAGTGAGGACACGCATGCTAACCAGGGCTCCTTCATAAACTTTCCCCCTAGAAAAGGTTTACTATGCCGAGCAATGATACTTGAAACTGAGTAACTTGCCACGCTTGAATGAGAATTTTTGCTAACGTATTTAATCATAGAAGTCTGCTGTTTGCTTTTATCTTTTATTGCGCTTGAAATTAAATCTTTTTGCTCTGGTTCACTTTTTTGGCAAAAGGATTTATGATTTGTTTCAAAATGCCGTTTTACAGACGATGTTTGCATACCACTGTACCAGAACATAAAACACACACGGCCTTGTCGCCTTTACTAATCATGCTACATTTCATGGTTCACGAGACTTGAAATTCTCTGTTATACTTACTATCTTGCACCTTTTTTTTTTTTTTTTTTTGCCGAATCAGTTTTGTTAAATAACAGTTAAAAATTGTAAACATAACACAAATAAACTTTAAATTACAGTTGCGTCAAAGAAATTGACTATAATTTGCGTAGAAAAACTTTAAATCATTAGCAATTGTAGTTCACGACGTAACTAAGGCAAGACTAACAAACGAATCCGCTCCCAGTGAGGATTCCAAATTCCTCTTTCGGAAATTACGAAGTGCAATCCTGGTAATACGAACTGAAACTACTTCGAAGTTCGCATATAATGATGCAACACTCTCTTAGCAGATTGCGCAATGGTGTGAATAAATGATGCTGCCAGTTTTTTTTTTAATAATTTTTTTTAAAAATCTTTATTCTATGAAATAGGGTAAGGAATGGAAATATGCGCACCGCTAACGAACACTCATGTTTGTTTGTAAGATTCCATAGGGAACTTTGTTATGTTGAACTAAAAAGCAAACCATTTTGATCAGTGGCGTGCCCAAAATATACCTGTAGCGTGCCATTGATTCGCCATCCCTGGTCTTAAAGGAAGGAAAAAATATTGTAATGCTAATTTACTGGAAACCAGGTTGTATAAACACTGTTTCCCAAGTAAATCCGTGCTATCTGGAGCTTGTCCTACAACATGCTATTAAGTGTTTTAGAATAAAAAGATCTTGCACAGTTTATATCAGCTCGAAATTCAGAAGAAATACAAAATGCGCACTACGGAGCCTTCTTTTAATAGTAAAATTCGTTATAGCTCATAAAAAGTTTAATAAATAATGAGCCGATTTTCTTTAAAAATTTTACTCTATTTTAGCTCGTTACACTTTTTAAAAATTTAAATATTGAAAAGTAAAAAATATATATATTTACTAAGAATTGTTTTTTCAGTTTTTGTACACGTTTCATTAAATATTAATGTTTGGATGTTTAAAAAATCGAAATTTTCTGCTGCGGTAATTACCAAATGGTAGAAATCTTGGGACCTCCAAGAAATCGAGCTATGAACAAATCCCCTCCACCCTCGATTTAGGGTAAACTTTTCTGTGGGAAATGGAATATTTCCATATAAAAGAGAATATCAAAGAATTTCCTTGTCTTTGAAATTTTTTTGAAAAGTAAGATGTATTTATGTAGTAAAGAAAATAATTTAGTTAACTAATAATAAAATAATTTAGTTTCGTGTTTGCATTTGATTTATTAAATCGAGTAATCGTGTAAATTAAAATTAAGTATTATTTAAATTTCTCAATATAATTCTGAAAAAAAAATATTCACCAATGGACAATGTTGGAATCTTTTTTAATAAAATTGTAAAATTAAATTCATATTTCGACTCTTTTTAAATTTAGCAAGATTATTTTTTTTGAATCTTAGTTATGTTTTAATAGCTTCGTGTCAATGCGCTCTTCTTTGTACATTTGTTATGGCCTTTTATTTATATACTTATTACGTATTACATATTTTATTATTATAAATTTACTAGCTGGTACCCGGCGCGTTGTTGCCGCAGAAGAAATACACTGATGGAAAAAAATCCCAACACTAGGAAGGAGCTGTGCTAGATAAACGGAATTTGGTAGGCGTGTTTATACATCTGAAAGATGACGTCGATTCAAATTTCGAGCTACGCGCGTAAGTGTGGCGCTAGTAGCAACACTATGAACATGCAAATGAGGTTTGCTTTAAATAAGCGCTGTAAGGTTCGTGATCGTTATTTACAGTTGAGATTTGACGTAGTGGGTTAATGTTAGTCAAGGATGCCTCTGAGAAGACGAAGAAGCCATTATCAACAGCTCACTGTGTTTGAACGAGGTCGTGTTGTAGGGCTACGAGAAGGTGGGTTTTCTTTCCGCGATATTGCTGAAAGACTTGGCAGGAATGTATCCACTGTGTATGAGTATTGGCGGCAGTGGTCAAGGGAAGGTACTGCCTCAAGAAGACCAGGTTCCACGTGGTACTACTGAGAGGGAATACCGTCGTATTCGGCGTATGGCTGTGGCTAATCGTACTGCGTCTGCAGCTGAAATTCGAGCTGCAGTTGGCACCACAGTGACACAACGAACTGTTACAAATCGGTTACTTCAAGGACAGCTCGGAGCCAGACGCCCTGTACAGTGCATTCCACTGACTCCAAACCACTGCTGTTTGCCACGTGAGTGGTGTCAAGCTAGAGCTCATTGGAGGACGGAGTGAAGATCTGTTGTGTTTTCTGATGAAAGCCGGTTCTGCCTTGGTCGCAGTGATAGCCGTTTGTTGGTTAGAAGGAGACCAGGTGAACGCCTGCTAGTGACCTGTCTGCGGCCTAGACACACAGGGCATACTCCTGGAGTAATGGTTTGGGGAGCAATTTAGTATGACAGCAGGAGCACTCTCGTGGTTATCCCATGCACCCTGACTGCAAATGTGTACGTCAGTCTAGTGATACAACCTGTTGTGCTGCCATTCATGAACAGCATTCAAGGGGGTGTTTTCCAACAGTATAACGCTCGCCCTCATACCGCTGTTGTAACCTAACATGCTCTACAGAGTGTCGACATGTTGCCTTGGCCTACTAGATCACCAGATCTTTCTCCAATCGAGCACGTATGGGACATCATTAGACGACAACTCCAGAGTCATCCACAACCAGCATTAACCGTCCCTGCATTGACCGCCCAAGTGCAACAGGCATGGAACTCCATCCCACAACTGATATCCGACTCTTGTACGACACAATGCATGCACATTTGCATGCTTTCATTCAAAATTCTGGCGGTTACACCGGTTACTAATGTACCAACATTTCATATTTGAAATGGCTCTTCTCGCCAATGGCTCTACCTGCGATCTTGAAACTTTAATCAATTAAATATGTTACCTAGACAAATGTATTCCTGAAATTTCATTACTGTACAATAATTTTTTCTTGGTGTTTTTTTTTCCATCAGTGCATTAGTAGGTAATATCGTTTGGAATTTGAAATAGTTTCTTCTTTAATTAAGAATGATCGGAAAAATGATACTTATTTTCTTGTCGGTAATGAATGCATTAATTGAAATTGAAGATTATATAAAAGCGAAACATAAATAGTATTCATTCTATTTTTATTATTCTTTTATACAAACAAATATTCATTTTTATGTATTAGATTTGTGCATTCTTTTAGAATTGTAAAGCTTGGTGTTCTTTCAGAATGGTAATGAAAGTAACTATTTATTGTTTCTCGTGATTCGATTCATTTTCGTTCAGAATTTTCAAGCTTGATGTTAAAAATGTGATTAAAATATTTTCCTTTAAAATTCAGTAAACATAGAAAATATTTGTATACCATGAAATCTTTAAAATAGTTGAAAAGATAATTTTTTGAAAACTGAGATGGTGCAAAATTATTTTACTATAATATTTTCGGAAGTTTCTGCAAAAAACGCTAACATTTTATGAAATGTTTAGTTAAAGTTTCAAACACCAGCGGGTGACCGAGCTCCGCTCGCAGAAAACAGGTATCGAAGCTAACTCGAAGATTTAAATTTTCAATTGTGATTTATCAAAACAATACATGCCATAAGAAAATTTGTGAAACCATTGGTGAAAAGATAACCGGTTAAAGTGCAGCATTGTAAACTATTCTAAACAAAGTTAGAGTTTGGAAAGGGAACTATTCTATACAAAGGTAAAGTAAAGGTAAAGATTGAAGTGTGTTGAAGTTCAATATTTTTGACAAATTTATTTAGAAAAACCAAACATATATACATACATAAGAAACATATTATAAACCTATAACAGCATAAACATAAAACTTTATTAGTTCGCCATATTGGCTATAGATGGCAGCACGTTACCGCTTGAAAATTTAAGTAGCCATTATGGCGAACTAATAAAGTTTGAAAATATCCTATCTGTAACTCCGAGCTGCTCGACCGTAGCGCTTCAAAACCGGCGCCAATCGATTCCTCGTGGCCAAAAACCCCAGACCCCCAAGTTTACCGGAGTTTATTAATTCTGGGGCGATTTTCGACTTGGCGACCATTCCTCGTATTATAGTATTAGATATAAGATTGGTTCCCCTATATCTTACTCGCACACTGTCAAATAAAATTATTACCTCAAAGAAAGACTGTTGTGCCTTCTTGGCGAGTTATTTGGCGGTTAATCATTCGTTAATAGATGCAGTAAATAGATCTGAAAATGTTTTTTATACTTTACTGTATTATGCCAATAGGCTTTGCGTAAGAGCAAGCAATATGCTGTCGAAGTTTTATCGGAATCAGATGAGCGGTACGGTAGCGCATAAGAGACATACAGACAGACATTCATTTATATTTATATAGATAAAAGGCTCAACAACTACGTTTGTACACAATATTTTTTAGTATACATTCTATGTTTATAAAAAACTGTTATAACTGTCTGAATGTAAAAAAAGAAGCTATACTTGACCAGGTTTTACTACGATCTTAATGTTTTATAATTCATAGAATTTATGTTTTTTACAAATTACTTCAGCCAGACTGACAACGTCTTTTTAATCGATTAGTTTGCTGCTTCTGTAAGATCATACAGCTCAAAACTTAGTCAGAAATCTGTCAATGCTTGTGTTTATTACTTTTTTTCTTACAATTGGACCAAAAATCCACAAATTACAAGCTCTCGTAAAACTTAAATTAGAATATTTAGAATGTTTTAAAAAGTATTGAAATTGTGTTTAACATTTTGTTTAAAATTGCTTTTATATTTTTTCATATGCCAGGTACAAAGACCAACTAATTCGAAGATTAAGTTAAATCAATAAAAACGTTTGATTTGGAAAGTTTAAGAAACGAAAAAGAGAAGAGGGTGAACTTGTATTGCTTCAGGACTCCTTTAGTGTTAACTCAGTGTTTTTATTTGTTCATTATCATTTTCAGTATCTCTCATATATCGCCTTTAGTTATTATTGATAATATGTATTTGTTGCTGTGTCCTTTACACGTGTAATAATAGGTCATATCATTTGACATCATTCCTATAAAATGATTCTTCTTTTTCAACCACCAAAATGCCTACACTGATGAACAATTATTTTCTGTATTTTTATAAGATAGTTCCATATCAAGGTACCATTTGAATCGTCCGAAAAAGCCTCGTTAAAACAATTTATCACTATACTTTTAGAATCCATTCAAGTCGAGATCTACTTTAGGTGATTTTCTTTGATAACCGAAGGTTACGCCTGACATTATTTCGAGAATGTCAATAAATAAGGTCAGCCATTAGTGCCAGAAGTCTCGACGCCTTTGCTTGGGTTATACCCATATTTTCTTTCCTGATAAAATACCAAAAGCTGTAATTGACACATTTTAGATAAGATAGTAACACTTTCTTTATAGTCATATGCTTTTGAAGCAATCCAGAACTTTCTGAACCTGAAGAGGTTTAGTTTAGCCATCACATGCATTTTATCTAAAAAGCAATATTTCTTAACTGTTTGTTCAAACATCCAGTGGCAGTCAACTTCGCATTCTGGCTGTTCCTTCAATGTCAGAAGGTCAGGAGGGTAGATTTCCACGATCGATAAGCTATAAATATACTATACATAGTATAAAATGAAGCCTCCTGAAAGCGTCCGTTTATTTGAGCCACAAAAACGCGAGAAATAGTTAACGGATATTGGAGATATTTATATCACTTTGTAGAGCATTTACCGGGGGAGGTTTTAGCAGATTAAAATCATATCAAAATAAAAAAAGGAGTTCTATAATTGCAATTTTAATTATTTCGCTCATGCACGAAAATTGCGCGTATGTAAATTGCAAGAACTGTGGTATGTATATGCGATACATTTCTTTGTTTACGTCTGATTTTAAGCAACTATTCAAATCTCATTATGTCCAAAAGAAAGAAATATTTGCCAGAAGACATTATATACCAAAAAGCTTCGTTCTATAAAAAAATGTTTTGTAGCCATTTTTGATCATTTCTAAATATATTTTATGTTTGTTTGATGCCCTTGTCATATCAGATGGAGGCTAGACTTAAGTTTAAAGCTAATTTTTCTTCTTGGATGCTATACCTTAGGCAACGCCATGCGGTATTGCTAGTAACTCTATAAATCCAGAGTAGTCAGTGTCACATGCTCACTAGTAACATGGCATCCCGGGAATGGGGGTAATGTGAAGGCATTGATTCACATTCGCCAGTCTTAGGAGGTCGCATGGAAACAGAATGTTAAAGCTTTTATACCACTTAAAAAAATATTGATGATGGAGGGGGGGGGGAGTTGACTATGCGAAAAGATCATACATTGAATTTTCTGAGTCTATTTATCTTCTCTGTATCATTATAACATACACATACCTTCAATTTTTTAGCATTATCCTTTTAGATGCTAAGCAATAGATATGTTAAATTCTGTTTGGCACTCCCAAGTCTATGAAATTATATATTCAAATAAACTTACATTCAACTTTACGTATATAGATTAACTTTTCACATCGTCTTTCCCGTGATTTGGACGTCCTGGGTTCGAGTCCCGGTTCGAGCAGGGTTGTTCTTACTCTGTTCTATCTATGAGATGTATGAATGTGCCCTCCTGTAAAAAAGTTGTGCAAGTGGCAAAGTCGTACTCCTGGCTCTAATTGGCGCAACTAAAGCAAGAAACACTCCCTATCAGCTTGAATCGCTGTCTTCGTAATAGCGGGCTTGTCAAATGGCAAGTGTTATAAGAAACTACAACTACTACTTTTCACATTACTTTAAGAATAATAATCTTTAGGAGTTGCTTTAAAAATGTCGAACGATAATTCGACATTTTTGTCTTGTTTTCACGGTTCGCTATCCACTTACCACCGTATTTAGTTGTTTAATCTTCATTTCTCAAAGCAGGTTCTTTTTTTAATTAGAGAAGTTATATAGTGCATGAATGCAGTTTTATAGAATCTTTTTAATTTTTAAAAAAGAATTTCATGGAGGTTTCGAAATTCATTTACTACAGGAAGGGAAATGAGATTCTATAAATTTTGTGAGGAACTATCTTCTAAAGAATAATATATATTGGCTTCCTCATTTATATATCTTCATTCAGAATAAATTATATTTTTTTCCCAGGTACCATAGCTTGTTTTACAATATTGTATGACATTATATGATATTAAACATTAATGCGAATACTGATCAATATCATAAAATTTTGTACAATATTTGTTTGCTACTAGGGTCCCTTTTCTCCTTATATTAATATATGGACAATATATTTTCCTACATTATTTAGACTTTATTTTTGTGTGTTTGCCTACATAATATTTGTATGTATACTTTTGTATTTGTATTCTGAATATTTCATTTTTATCCGATCATACTTTTGTTGTTGTTGTCGTGTCCGTGTTTTTCACGGAAAGTGGGTGCAGTAGCTTCTGAGGGTAAAGACCCCTGAGCATCCAAAGGGCAGAAGTCCGACTTCTAGCTTACACACACGACACAACCCTTTTTAGGGGGTGGTCGAATTCATTCATACACTCATTCATCCATCAGCAAGTCGGAATTTAGATCCAAATCAGAGCCCGACTCATCCCGATTCAGTACCCCCAGAGGTATCGTTTTGTTATGGGAACTTGGAGGACTTTGCAGTCTCGACCTATTTAACGTGCCCCAACTGCCATTAGCCAACACGGCGGTCTTTGGCCAAGACGAGGACAGAACCCGCGACCTTTCGGTTACGAGACTGACGCTCTATCAACCAGGCTACCGCGGCCTTCGATCATACTTCTCTGATTGCATTATAACATTTACGACACGTTTCTATTAATATGTGACCAATTTTGTTTCGCATTTGTTTATATTTGTGAATTTTCTTGCTTCCCCCAGTTATCTTTATATTTCTGCCTGTGTCCTTTATATTAAAAATTGTTGGCACACAAGCAGTATATACATCGGAAATAAAAGAAAATCTATTTTCTTGGGTATATCGGCATTTCCATAGTTTTGTTAAGAAAAAAAGAGTAAGCATGGGTGGGAAAACTTAAAATTATAATCATATGATTCCTTTAGACTTGGAATTTCTGCTACTATTAATTATGCACTAACTTACGTTTCTAAGCTTTGTGGTATAATTGCTGGCATATAAGAGACGTATATATCGAGAATAAAAAATTCTATCTTCTTGGGTATATTCATAGTTTTACGTTTAAAAAAAGAGTAAGCATGCGTGAAAAAACTTTAAATTATGACCAAATGATCCCTTTATATTTGAAATTTCTTCTACTATTAATCGTACAATAACTTACGTTTGTAAGCCTTGTGGTATAATTGCTGGCACACAAGTAGTATATATATCGAAACTGAAAAAACAAACTATATTCGTGAGGGTATCAGCATTTTCATAGTTTCATGTTAAAAAAAGAGTAAGCATGTGTGGGAAAACTTAAAATTATGATCATATGAATAGAGTAGTTTCTTTACTACACACAAAATTTTATTCAAAAATTCAATAAAATAAATCAAGTAAATGAAACCTCAGAAATGCTATTATTAATATATTTCAATGCGAAATATGCGATTAATGAACTGGTATTTCAATATGGATAATAAAAATAAATGATATCAGTACATACAATATAATTAAATCCGAGGCAGTAGTCACTGCAAAACATTTTCTCGCATAGTCTCTAATAAAAATATTTTCCAATGAACGCTTTGCATGGCATTGACATGCAATAGTTAAGTATTAAGTATTTTTTTCCGTAATATTTGCATTTTTATTGAATATATTGTATCCTTGGCGATTGTTTTGGCGATATATCCTAAGTATGTGGTCAAAAGTATACAAAATCCGAATTTTTATTTTCAGACGCGTTCTTTCCAATTGATTGAACCAAAATTTTGACATAAAATGACACGTCGCTTATATTCGAAATGGACAAACAGACTTACTCCTAATGGTCAAAAAACGCTCAAAATTTGATACATATATACAAATTTAGCTGTAAGCATGTATACCAGATTTCCTTCTTCTAGCTCAAAGAGTTTTTGAGTTTCGTTTGTTACAGACAGACGGACATTTTTCAAAAACGTTTTCATAGAAATCAGGGAGGTCTAAAATGTGGAGATTCTCAAAATCCCGTGTTTGAATTTACCCCCCGATACTTCATATACAAGAAAATAAAAAAAATCATAAATTTTTAAAAAAAATTTGGAAAAATTTTACCTGTAATGTTTCATATCATCAGTTTATAAACAATAAAAAACTCTTTCCATTTGTTGACCATTTATGAATTTTGAATTCATCGCTTTCTTTAAACAGGATTTACTAAGAATTGAAAAATAATAATAAATCGTTTTAAATTAAAAAAAAATAATCTTACCAATACTAATTTCCTTAAAAAATACGTTAAATTTTAATTTATAAGGGAATCAATTTTATTGTGATAGTTTATTAGATTTTCTTTTATTTTTAGCAAATTAGTTAGTACAAGATATCTTTTTTATTATTTATATTTGGTCTAAAAAGTGCACAACACAGTCAAATAGTATTATTCAAAATAGTATAATAGTATTACTATGGAAAATACAGCTCATACTTTTAATTACTCAGGAATTTTCAGAGAAAGAGAAAAATTTTCAGAGAAATTTGAAAAAAAGTTTTCATACGGCATTACGTATTAAAAACCAAGCGATAATCAAATAAATAAAATGAAACGAAAGCCAAACGATAACGCGCTTTTTTATTTAAAAAGATTTTAGTACAAATTAAATAATACATATAATGCCAATTTATATGCATTCAGACTAAATGAATCGGTTGTTTATTTATTTAACATGCGTTATGTTTAGAAGCTGACTGTATTAGATTCATTCTTACTCTTCTTATATTAAGATCCAGTAATATCCATCAGAGGAAAATAATCAAACAATAGAATTTCTGAATTCTATTATAAAATGTTTCAAACAACGATTGTCAATAGCAAACTGCTGAAAAAAAAAAAGGAAAATAAATGAATAAGAACAATAAAAGCAAACCTGGTTTACTTTCCTACATTCCTGTCGAGCGAAGAAACTTGGTTGCAGTGTCCTTTGGAACTACAAAGGAACGAAATTGTGACAAAAGGCCATTCCTTGATTTCCATTCATCTGTTAGCCTCGTATAAAATATTTATTAGGCTACGATGTCATAGGATATTGAATGCGAAAAAAATTCATTTGTTTTAAGATGTATTTATTGAAAAATTCAGTAATTGGGCAAAATTTATCTGTGATATCTTTATCTGTTCGAAGTTATATGGGATAGCAAAATTGTTTTAAAAAGAAATTCTTAAGCAAAATTATTTGTGATTTATTCGCATTTTGGTCTCTAAATTCAACTGATAATTTGTGAGAATAAACTTTTCTATTAAGTGATACTCATTAAATAATATTTTTTGATCATTGAACTGAAAACCTTTATATTAAAAAACATTAGAAATTAATGTTGAACTAACTATTTTTTTACATCAGAAATGTTTTCTTATAAATTATAATTATTCTGAGGTATGAATTAAGTAATTATCAGGTACTAAAAATTAAAATGTGCATATTTTTTAATTACAAAAGTTTAAACTTTAAATAAGAAATGTGATAGTTGATTATCTATAAACTTTTATTAAAAGGAGTAAAAATGATTTATATACTGAAATGAGTAATAATATTCATTTATTATGAAAAACACTTTGTTGAAAACACTTCATGTAAACATAGTTTTTCGAATACATTTTTCTAGAATTTTAAAATAATTAATAATAATTTTTAAATATAAATAATTTTTATTTATTAATAAAAATGCATAATAAATATTTTTTAATTTTAAATTAAAAATAAATAAGCAATTTTTAATAAAAATTTCACTAAGTTTTATCGAATTTAAAACAAATGTTTTTACAACAACATTCACTTATTATAATTATTGAAATGATAAATTTTTTTATGAAATTCATTAAATAATTTGACTTAATGAAATATGAAAGACTTGCGTGTAAATTATTTTAGATACTTTATAAAAAAATTCTATAAGTCAGACGGAAATTTCCTAAATATAAATCAATTATTTTATTAAATCGTTAAATAGGTGAACTTGGCTCGCATAATAAAATTCAAAATTAGAGACCATAAAGAGACACAAGTATATATTTTTACGCTTTTGAATAAGCAAATGGTAACCAATATGATTTTTTTCTGATTTTTTTTTAATAAACTTATTAAAGTAATAAATTCTAATTATTTTCAGTTATTATTCATATTAATCTTTGCAATTCTGTTAACAGATTTGATAATCCTGTTACTAAGATTAAGTACTGGATTGTTATCAATGTTAATCCCGTATATTTCTACTAAAGAATGGGAACATGTGTGTTTGCGCTCTACAGTGCAGATCCTTTGATCTCGGTCTACTGACCTTGGAACAAATATATTTAGAAGAATGGTAATTTGCAACTCTGAGTGATTTCTTGAAAAATTTATTCATTAAAAACTGAATCAGTTTTTGTTTAATTTTAATTAATAAAAAAGTAAAAAAAAAAGTTTTATTAATTAAAAATTAAACTATTTATTAATATATTTTAAATTAATTAAAATGAAAGCAATTATTAATTTATTTTAATTAATTGGAAACCAAATTAAATATTAACACATTTTTATTAGTTTAAAATCAAACTAATTATTAATACGTATTAATTAATTAAATTAAATTAATTATTAACACATCTTAATTAAATAAAAATCAAACTAATTATTGATATTTTAAATTAAAAATTAAATTTTCAACTATTTAAAAAATTAAATTATCAATACATTATAGTTAAAAAGAGAAGATATATCGTAACTCAAGAATATTACTATACAATAATTGTGATACCATTTTAAAATTAAAAGATTCATCATTTGAATGATATCAATTTAGCCTTTATATTATTTTTTAAAGTTCAGAAGGGTCTTTTTTGAATTTTTTTTCCATTAATTTTTTTTATTGTTGCGATGAAATTCAAATCATCTCCAATATCTTATCAAATAATTTATAGAGAGATTTTCTTTCATTAATTAAAGCTAAGGAAAAAAGATGGGTTCTGTTTTTTATCTGCGCATTTTATATGAGAAATAAAAAAGTAAAGCTACTATCCCGGCCATTGACATTTTTAATGGCGTTATGATGCCATAGAACGTTACTCAATTAATGATATTTATTTAAAACAACAAACAGTGTGAGTATAAGGCTATTAAAATAATATAGCTTTTGTCCTTTATCACCATCTGAAACTTCAAAATATTTTTTTAAAGGAATCATAAAATAAAATTATGCATGAGAGATTTAACTGAAATCAAACACAATCAATATTCCAGATCAAGTATGTTATAGCTCTTTACGAGCCCGCAGACAGAAAGCTGCCAGCTAAAATAAACCTAAATTAGCGCCCCTTGATTTTTTAGTAGCACCAACTAGCATCAAGAGTAGAACTTTGCTACTTCATACTTCAGATTCGCTTGAAGAACCCCTTTTTACAGGGGGGTACATTCACACTACTCACATATAGATCCCAGAATAACAACAATGCCCAAACCAGGATTCGAACCCGTGACGCCCAGATAAATGGGAAGTCACGCTACCTCTATGCTAGAACGCTAATTGTTACCCAGTAAGCAATTAGACATATTATTCCCAAACTATTACTGAAGAACCTACATATCGTTAGCCAAATTTGGAGAACAATTTGGTCGCTAAAATTAAAAAGCAGTTCAGATTAAACTCGTACTAAGTATTACACAATTTTATTTCGGAAGTTTCTAGATTTTTTTTTTTTTTTTTTTTGTTATGAGCATAGCTTTAACTTTTTTTCAGCGAAACTTACTTAAAATTTTATTTTCTAACTTTTTCTTTGAGAAAAATTCAACAAAAAGCCAAATAATGTATTAGTTATCAAGGCATTCACGAAATTTCAGGTAAGTAAAATTCGAAAAAAGTATTATTCTATTCCTTGTTTCAAAATAAAACTTCACTTTGAATGTGACTCTTTTATCTAAAATATTAGAAATAGTGAGAAAAAGATAATATTCAATCATGAAATTATTTTTTAACGGAATAGTTTATTTTAAAGAAATATTTTTCAGAAAAATTCTTTACATTTCTATTTAAAGCAGCGGGGGGGGGGGGGGGGGCATATTCCTTAATAATAAATACTAAAGTGGAATAATTTTCAAAATGTCGAAAAGAAAATGATTAGTAAAATTTTATTTGTGGCAACTGATACATTATTAATGTTTTAAATGATGCAAATATAAATGTATGTTTCATCGCATCGGAATTGAGTTAAAGAATGTGTCTTTGAAAATATTGGAATTTCGCCTGGGAAAGTATAATTCTATAATTGATACTATAAAATTCATCTTAATTCAAGTGTTTACTATGAAGTTTTAAAACAATTTTAATAAAAGTACTATTTATATCAAACTGAGACTATCTTGAGGAAACGAATCCAATCTTATTTCCCCTCTCAGAAACATATGAGACATGAGAACAACAATACTAGACGGACGGACTTAGAGACGAGCAACTACGTTTATAACATGAATTCAATGAATACAAGCATATTTTTCTATTTAAAAAAAAATTAATTAAGAGTTAAAAAAAGTCATCCGGGAAAGTCAATGGAAAAATAATTGTACATGTTAACACAAAATGGCATATTTTGCGCTTGAAAATAGAGAAGAAAATCGAAAGTGCATTTTGGACATTCTTCTCCTGAAATGAAATTTTAATCGTTGACAAAATCCAATATTTGAATTCCTTTTATCATTTTCATTCACGAATTGCACTGCTCCCATAATCACGAACAGGCAGAACAAAAAGTCCATATTTTGAGAGATTTGAATAAAATGAAATAAAAATCTGCGATTTGATTAATAAAACCACATGATAGATGTAATCATTTAAGCTCTTTGCGCCATTGTGTTTGTGGGCCTGGACAGAGTGACAGACAAAGTTCCAGTTGAATGATTTCATCCAAACATTAAAAGAAATCTAAAATATCCGTTTTAGATTTCTTAGGCCCACGTTAAATTATATTAATCTTTCCTGCATTTTTTTTAAATAATGCGCTCACAAACAAATAATTTGAAAAAAATAAATATCAAGATGATGGAAAACAAACAAATTCATTAGTATCTTGATATCAATTTTTTTGCGACAAAAAGTTATAATTAAACATTTTTTGCATATACATAATGTCTAATATGTATGATATATTTATGTATTTTTTGAAATCTAACTTTTTGAAATTGGGGTGCAGATATATGTACATTAAGACATACTTACAATACCTATACAAAGAATTTGCAGATTCCGCTTAACAAATGCTGTTTCTGAGCAACTATACCAAATAAAGGGTTTAATTTGAAAACTCGGTTTTGCGTTTTCTGATAACGGAATCTAAGATACGAGACCAGCCTGAGTCAAACAAAGGCATTCAATTGACTTGAGAATAGATCATATTCTGACCCTGAGATCATTTGAGCACAAGGTCAGGTCGGTTAAAAGAGAACCTTGTGTTTTAGCTGTAAGAGGATACAAAAGCCTTTTTAATTCCCTTTTCGATATTGTAATACTTTTAGAGTTGTCTGAGTTGATGGTTTTCACATACGATTAAGCGTGTATTTTTATGATCATATTCTGAAATTATATCAATATATGCACGCATCCAATATCATGAAATATATATACATATATATATATAGATATATACTAGTTTTGATGATAACCTTTAAGCTCTAATACCATCATCTGTTTGAATATTAACTATATTGCAGGTTTGTTTAGTTTAGTTATATTAACGTCCCGTTTCAAAGCAACACGAGGGCTATTTTGGGACGAACCTCGTCATTTTGAACCATGGTCAAATGACGAGGACAACACCTGAGGTGGCACCCCCCTCTCCACACCACGCCACACCAGCGGGAGGACGTTTGGCCTGAGAGATTTAACGTGCAAGAGACCCCCCTCACACGGCGGTTCTTTGGTGGAATCGAGTCTCGAACCTGAAACCCTCCGGTTCTGAAGCCGAGACCTTACCACCAGGCCACCACGGCCCAACTATATTGCAGGAATTTGGATGAAAAAATTCAATTGTAGCAGGTATTAATCGAAAGAAAATATAACTCATTTGTAAATGAAATGCTCTATCTTTCTCTCTTTTTAAATTCGTATTTGAAAATCGGTTTAATCCTTTATTTACCGAATTATTTTCTCATCAATTTTTCAAATTTATTTTTGAATTATTAAGGTATTCGGCTACGTTGAAAACACTGGTTAACAGCCACAGTGGCGATTTATTTATTGTTATTTCTTGTAGTTCAGACTTTTCTCTTTCCTAAACAGTTCATTTTTCCTAAGAAATAGGGAGGTGTAACCTATTACCCAGAGTAATTTTAAGCAAAACATATTTTTTTTAGTTAAAATTTGTCTTTTACTTCAATTTTAATTTTCATGAAAATTCTCCACCGTTAACAGGATATCTCAAAAACTAAATAGAGATATACACATAAACATTTCAGCGTGTGTTTTAAATGATATGAACAATGAAATGAACCAAAAGTTTTACTGTTGGTGAAACACTTTTTTTATTTTATTTATAGGCGTTTTCAGAAAAATTAATAAGTCAATTTCTGAAAAAAATGCATATATATGTATATTTTTACGCATAACTTCTTTGCATCTCAAGATTTTTCTTAGATTTTGGTTCATTTCATTCATCATTATATTCTAAAACTTGAGTGCAAAGAAAAATAGAATTTCTGCATCACCATTTTGTGTAGAATGTTAACAGTTTTGGTTAAATTTCATTAAAATTTACAACAAAATTTTCCTATTTCTTAAAATATATTGTATTTTGAAATATTTCTTTTTGTATTTATAATGCTTATAATTAACAATGCATCTAAAAACCATAAATAATTTTTTTTTAAATGCAATTTTTCAAAATTGTTCCTTTGAACGTAGTCGGATACCTTAATCAAGTTTTGTCATAAAATAAACCTAGAAAGAATGAAAAGAACTTTTTGAATTAAATAAAATAATTTGATTAATTAAATTATTTATTACAGATTTTTAATGTTACCTTTGGTTGATATTTACTACTTTCTATTGGAAATACGTTCTTTGTCCTCTTTAAAATACCGTTAGAAGGAATAGTTATATTCTTGAGATAAATTTGGCCTAATTAGTAAATTGCATTTATCTATTAAGAAAGAGATCCGAGCAATGACGATTAGAGAATAAGTTGGAATTTTTTTAAACGTGGTCACATCTCGTAACAAGAACAAAAAAAAATAATAACATACTTATCGAATGACGCACATCTACTTGAAACACACACAATGACAACCAACATCTAAAAATTTCAGTTGATTGATCCTTTATCTAACATTTGACTTCTTATTTATATGTACACCGATAAACACAAAATAATCTTCTTTAATGATATGCAAATAAGAGTCATCTTATTAGCACATCGTATTTGATTTCTGCTCTTGTGTGACTGCATCGAATTAGCTGGATTCGAAACATTTGAACCCGATTGCGGATGCTGCTGATATAAATATTGTTATTTTGACTTATTCCCAACATATATTGCGAAGATATCAGCCGGATTTAAACGGTACTTTAAAGTACCGTCACTCAATAAAGAAATAATCTGTAATACAAACTTTTTCAAGCAACAGCAACAAACAAACAAAAAAAAATCCTTACACTTCTGGATTTATGGCTATTTCAATCAATTCCGGTCCAAGCTGTAACAAAAAAGCAATTATTTCTGGGCCGTTTAATAAAACACTTTGCTACAGCGAAAAGCTTATATTTTACAAAAAGTATAGCCTAAACCTGGGAATGACAGCTGCTCGCTGCAAGCAATTTGTAAGTTTCTGTGCACCATGCCATAAGAAGACCAAAGATAAGCGCGTTACCTGTCTCCCCCATTCACTCCGTCCCCCCCTTCAAGGAAAGATAAACGTACTTGTTATTGTAGAAAAAAATATCTTCACTTTCAACCATCTCCCTCCAGCATCGGTGAAAAATTCTCCTGGAAAAAAAAGGGGGGGCGGGATTAGTCTAATGTGAGAAAGGCAGTTGACGAACTGAAAAAGAACATGATGAAAATAATCCGATTTTCATGTTTCTTTTGAATTTTCTTATGTGGCTCGCATGGCACAACTTTTTTTTCTTTGTTAAAGCGCCGATTTGGAAAGAAACAATTGAGTCTCCACAGCCGAATTGTTATAACACTAGTCTCGATGTCAAGAGATCGGGAGTTTGAATCCAATAAACTCAAGATTTGTGTGCATATTTTTTCTTGATTTGTTTCTCCTTTATTTCATGTTCCAGAAGATTTTGGACCTTTCTTTAGTTTACCAGATAACTGCTCTGTGTTTTCTTACTGTCTCCAGAAAAATATTCAGGAACTTTCCCTCCTGGTATAAAAACCGAAGAATTCTCAGCCAAGAGTTGAGCTTATAAATTAGTTTAACTCTACTTCCCGTTTTTCTTGACTTCTATCTATGCGACAACAAATTAGTCACTTTTGGCAACTAGCTCTTACGCTGAGAATAATGGTTATACTTTTTACAGTATAACTTCATGTCCACGAGTCCAGCAAATTGGCAAACATTAAAATTGTGATATTTGAATAGTTTTACATATATGTTCTGCTAATTTCGTGTTTCAACTTTTCTAATGAAGAACCAATCCCATGCATCATACTATTGATAAAAATATAAATATCCAATCCTTTTGTCTTCTAAATTTCGCAATATTACAACTTCATTTTTTATTACACTTCTAAACTGCGCATGTTAAATCTCATCTGTCTTAAATCTTAATATATCTTTAGCTTTCAACATCGGACATACGAATTGTATGTACTTATGGAATTTTTGATGGATGGATTTCAAATGGAACATTTTGAATCACAGGTAACTATGTAATCTTGTTAAAAATCAAGCGAAAAAATAATTTCATAAAATTTTCTGGTGTCAGTTATGACTATCCAAATGCGAATTTTAAAAAAGTGCTTAGCCGAGAATGCCAGCAAAATATAGTTACCCAAAATATTTAATTGAAATTTTTAACAGCCATTCATCCCGACTATTCAGCTGGACGTTTAAGGCGGTTAGTACTGAATAATCTTCAGCAGTCGACCACAGCAAATTCTACCGATATTACTACGTTCAGTGGTGGCTGGGTGGTCGGCTGTATACAAGAAAAAGAAGTACTGAATAATCAACTCGAAAGCAATTTATCTTAGTATATTGCATATATGTTCCATAATAAGCTCTGTATGACGTGAAAAAAATTCAAATATCACTCTTTTTTTTTACTTAATAGAATTAAAATGGAACCAAAAATATCACACATCAAAACATTGAAAATTTTTCACTTGATTTCTGCATATAAATTTTCTTTAATCATTGAGTGAGTGATCAATCATAATTAAAAATAAATAAAATTTAAGCTTGTGTGAAACAGTAAAGAATGGAGCTTGCCATCTGTCGACCTTGGAAACCCCAAACCTCTGGTTACGACCTTGGAATGAAGGAAATATGAAATAAGCTTTTCAAATGACAGAAAAATCAAAAAGAAATTGAGTATGAGAATAATGAGTAAACAAATGCTCATCTTCTTTAAGTCCCCAAATAAAGTTTTGTGATTTGTAGTTTAAAGAAGAAAGCCGAAGCTGATCCGAACGAAACAAAAATTCAATACACAGCTACAATTTTGGTAACAAGATGGTGTACCTACTTTCATTTTCCTAAATCGTTGCGCTTTCAAGTTACTACAAATACATGTTTGGAAAAATACAGATCGTTGATCAAAATTAATTTAAAATTTGCTAAAAATCAACTCTTTAGACTATAAAACTGCGTGACGAATTGTATTGACTGGAATTGTGCCAATGTGGAGATTGAATTCCGCCAAGAATCGAACTTTTTTGGAGGAAGGGGTTACCATTGTGGCGGATTATATTGGCTGGAATTGTGCCAATGTGGAAGTTGAATTCCGCCAAGGATCGAACTCGTGGCCTTACGATTTGCAGTTGCGTAACACAGCCACTAGACAAAAGTTATCACCAATGTTTAGTGGCTGTTACTGGCTTATTAAGATACCATCACAACTCCATGCTAAATTTCAGTTATCTTTCGGATTTTGAGTTTTTGCATTTGCAAATGGGAAAATACAGATGAAATTCGCTCAAAATTTTTCATGTATCTATCTACACTTTATATGCTTGACCTGTGCGTCAAATGGTATCCGTCTCCCATTAATACATACCCATTTACAAAAGAAACCGAAAATCGAATGTATGACGCATCAGGAGTTTTCAGGCGTTTTTTTACAGTTTTTCTGCTAGCTTGAATAATTGGAGCTACCTTCTTTTTTGCAGCAAATCCTTCAATTATGCACAGCAAAACATATGAAATTGTGATGCAATAGTTGGAAGTACATAGTTTTTGACAACATACAACAATCCTGTACCACGTATAACAAGTTGATAGCACATGTTACTTATTCAAATGTTCAGAGATGGCCTTTTGGGAAGCAAGGCCCATTCCGGTAATTGCATTAAATAATGTCTCACCATCCAATGAATTTTTATCGCAAGCGCAGGAGGGCCCTTTTCTTTGCATATTAAAATTAAGAATAAATAAATAATAACAACAATTTAATACATGTGAATTGAAAAAAAAAAGTAGATTGTAAATTTCATTGGTATGTTTTTAAAATTGAGGCCAAGTTCTTGTTTCATATTTAGTCATTTCGGCATTACAGAGTTTATATATATATATATATATATATATATATATAAGAGCGACGAACACACACACACAACACAGAACGTTTTATCCCGGGTCTTAAATAGCTTATTTTGAGAGGAAAAAACTTGTTTACAATGCTTGTAGTCTATTACCTTTCTCGTGGGGATTTTTGAATATGTGACTCTCAAATCAGGGGAACACACAGGGATCTTTTTATAAAACTATTTGTTTAGGTCAGCAACTTTTGTCAATCATTCTCACCGTGGGATTCGCTGACTAAAAATTTTTATAAAGCATATCCTGAATTAATTACATAGATAACGTGGAATCGGATCAGGAAATAAAAGATATATTTAGAATGAAGTTAATATGGGCTAAATTGAGCTAAATATTAAGAAATTAACTCAGTTATTATACATATTATACACATTATATATATACATATATATATAATGTGTGTGTGTATCGATTCCGAAATCGATGGACAAAGAAATTTGAATGAAAAAATTACCCAGAAAGTAAATCAAACCAAAATCCAAGATCTAACTGAGCATACATTATTTTCTCTCATATTTTGATGGCACAATCATTTTTTACTTTCTCATTTACGAAATAGAGAAAGAATAGTAATCGTCAAAAAATTCGAACTCTAGATTTTGACGAATCCTCTCGTTTCAGAGAAAACTGAATTCAAAAAATGCATTTTTGGAAAATGATTGTCCGTTTTTGTGACATAGGTGCTCAGAAGCGTTTCGAGCTATAAAGGTGGGTTCACACGACGCATTTTATTGTCCGCAAACATTGTCTCTCTACTGTTGTCCCGGCATTGTCCCCGTGTGAACACTTGAGACAACGCGGACAACGTTTGTCCCGACGGGACAATCATTTGCCATTGTCCCGTTGTGATCACATGATTTTCCGAAAGTAGGCGGGATCTTCTATTGTGGACAATAATAAGCCTCGTCTGAACCCACCTTAAGGATGGAATTTGCTGTACAGTTTTTACATTAAATTTGTAGATTTCTATCAAAGTTTGAGCAAAATCCGTTCTGAGGAAGTCTGTTTGCCCGGCTATAAGTTAGAATATAAGTTAGCAAAATAATTACAAACATAAGAAAGCAAGAAAAATTAAATTCAGTACACAGATTAAATATCTTTAATAAAAAAACTTACCAAATTTTGAGCGAAATCCAACAAGGGATTGACCATCTGTCGGTCTGTACTTTCAGAAACATGTCAATGCAATAATTCAAATTTAAATAATTCATTTTTTATATGATTTGTTTAATATTGATTTGTGATAAATATTGAACATTGATTTGTGACTTAATTGTAATTTTACGTCAAATTTCTGTTTCAGTCGGTTCAGAAAAGTGCATTTGAAACAAAACCCAAACTCGTTTTTTTTAATACTTTTTATCGCATGCCAGGGATTAATATCCAAAACACTCGCCAAAGATAATGATAGATTCAATAAAAATGTTCAATTCACGCCAGAAGTTTATATTCCGAATTATTGTATGCCAATGCAAAATGGTTACTGGTATAACATATATATTACAGAGTATGCGAGAAATTTTTAGGTAGATCACTTCCTGTTTATTATTATTATTTCTTTAATTCTAAAGATTTTGATCTATGATTATTATTTCTTTCCAATTGGTTGAGAAGAACGCGCCTGAAACTCAAACTCGATTTTTGGATACTTTTGACTGCTTGCTAGGGGTAAGTAGCCAAGTATGAAACAATTAAATGTTAAATTCACGCCAATATTTTCACGACTTATATTTCGTCGCCATTGTATGCCAATTCCACGCAAGGCATTTTCTGGGTTAACACTTTAATTAGAGAGTATGTGAGTAAAGTTTTCAGGAGATAACTTTTGCTATTTCTTTTATTCTAAGGATTTCGATTTCAGAAAATAAATAAAATAACATTTCTAAATTCTTAACTCTTTGGATCCTCTTATAATGCGGCCCAGGTGCCACATTCTGCCATTCCTATCCTAAATATGCCACCGAATAAAAATCCTAACTTGGGGCCTGTTAGGTTAGGAGAGGATTTGTGAGGATTTTTTTATTTGTGATTCGCTTACTCACAATTTGACCCAATTGTGAGTAAGCGATGCTATTGTCAATCTCTACAAAACGGTGAAACACTTCGGTAACTTTAAAGTATCCGACTACGTTAAAAGCATTGGTTAATGACTACATTGAAGTTAATTTTATTGTTATTTCTTGTAGTTCAGACTTTTCTCTTTCCAAAACAGTTTATTTCTTCTTGGAAAAAAAAAAGACTAACCTATCATACCAGGATCTTATATTTTTCAACTAAAATTTGTCTTTAATTTCAATTCTCTCAAAACTTTAATTTTCATAAAAAATTTCCACCGTTAACATGATATTTCAAAAACCAATACAGGTATTCACATAAAAATTAAATAATATGTGTTGAATAATATGGGCAATGAAATGAACCAAAATTTTTATTGTTGGTGGAATATTTTTTCATTTATAGATGTTTTTAGAAAAATTAAGCTGTGAATTTATGAAAAAATGCATATATACGTATATTTTTTTATCCATAACTTATTTGCATCTCAAGATTTTTTCTTAGATTTTGGTTCATCTCGTTCATCGTTATATTCTATAACTTGTGTATAAACAAAAACAGGATTGCTGCATTACAATTTTGTGTAGAGTGTTAACCGTTTTGGCTCAGTTTCATTGAATTTTACAACACATTTTCCCATTTCGGAAAATATGTTATATTTTCAAATAATTTTCTTGTATTTATAGTATTTTGTATTATAATTGACAATACATCTAAAAACCATAGTTTTTTTTAAATCGAATTTTTCAAAATTTTTCTTTCGAACGTAGTCGGACCTTAACATGAAACATTTCGATATAATAGTAGTGATATAAAAATAGATGAAATTCCTATTTAAATATATTCAAAGAAATAGAACGGTAAGTATTATATTGATAAGCAATTACAAAAAAAGAGAGAAAAAAACTTAAATTACAGCTGGAAGAATTTTATCTGTTGCCACAAAAACCAGTCCAATGTTATCTGAAGAAGTCACTTATATAATCGAGATAAATATTAATATGGGAAGTTAAAATTCACCCAGGCCATAAATGATATTATCGTTTTCAGGTCTCGTTCAGAAGTGGCGCGTTCTGGTCTACTAAGTGTCGAAGAAATTTACGCTTTCTGCCTTAACTAGGTCAAAGTAAGTGCCTTTTCCAACCTTCGGAGCATCCTCTTTTGTTAATTGTATTTCCCGCTTCACCTTGAGGAGCAATTTTGATTTTTTTTTATTTGCCCGGAAATTGGAATGTAAGATGTTCAAGGTGACATTTTTTTTTCTCTAGCTTTACTTCCGCCTTTGGAAACTGATGTTTCGAAATTCTTTTTTCTGAACAAATTTGTTTGATTTTATAAATTTTTTTTAAATCAAATGAATGACATTATTTTGTCCTTTTTTGGAATTTAGAGGAGTAAAAACTCCTATGAAGAAATTAATAATTTTTAATTAAAAATGCAAATCTGAATATTGTTGTGTTTATTAACTGCCTTACACAATATATATATATATATATATATATATATATATATATATATATATATATATATATAT